>JZKD02S2366047.1:0-11196 GCA_000966675.3 Picea glauca | reverse complement strand
AACTTCCCTTTTGCTTCAGATTTATTTTGTTTTTTTTTAAAGGTTTCCAGAGACAAGATCTAGTTTTTTTCCGTCAGCCTCCTAGGTTGATGACCGAGGTGTGGATGCACATGTGGGATGAGATGATTCCCAAGAGGTCCATGCCCAATTTTCTAGCTAGGATTTCTAGGGAGTCACTTTAGTTATTAGCTAGTGAGGCAGATCGCGTGTTCGCGATGGTGTCGTGGCCTTACACGAGGATGGATTGGCGAGGATGTCCCAACATCCTCTTCATAGTGGATGAGCCACCGAATGATAGAGATAGTATTTAAATCAATCTTGTAATTTCATTTTATTATCTTACTTAATTCAAATACATTTTATTATAACATGTTCTCTAAGGTATTTTATTAAATTGTTTAATGAAATTGTCGACTAATTATTAACTTGTGTTATATTTTGTATATGTTGGCACATTTTTGGAGACATGCCTCCTCCCCCGCCACCTGATGAATATGAGGAGATGGTTGAGGCTATGGCGGGTCAAGGTCCTTCGCCACATATACCAACTAGCATGGGGCATAGGCTAGATCTCATATATAGGATGGATGTGTGTGACAGGATGAGTGTAATTTTGGTTGGTGCGTGAGTATTCCCTGTCCAAATGAAAGACATCAGGGATGAATCTGATCTCTTGTAGATATGGATGGAATTTCCATGGGATATGACGTCTCTTATGCATCATATCATTGGAGCTTCCATGTTACTATTAGGAATGAGGGATGGTGCGTCCTCCAATGCTGAAGATGATGAGGGTGGTGATGCCAGCGCTTCTTCTTCAGTACCTCCTCCTAGTCCTCCTCTGGGTGATGACGTTGATCAGGGTGGTGATCATCGAGATTCTTGTTTAGTATCCCTTCCTCGTAATCTGGGTGTTGATGTTGATCAAGGTGTAGGTGATCATGACGATGTTCCATATCAGGGTGGCGATGTTGCATATCAGGGTGGTTATATTGATCAAGGTGGTGATGGTGCTTTTAATTAAGTACCTCCTCCTCCTTCACTTCTCCCAGATGATAAGGGTGCATCACCTATTCCTCCACAACATGCTTCTCCTGAGAGACTATGACTACATATGTAGTTATAGTCATTATTTGTGTTGTTGACCAGATATGTATATTGTATCAATTATTTTACTTGTTCATATATATATAACATTTTTTTTGTTCATGTTGATGTACTTAATTTATATGTTGATGTACTTAATATATATGTTTATGTTGATGTTGATGTTAGGTCATGTTATATAGTTTTCTTTATATTTGAACATGATGAAAATGAAAATACCAAGTTTATCATGTTTTTGTAGTTAAGAGGTCTTGAAAAGTAAATAAGTTATAAAAATCAGTAAAGATATGTATTATGTTATTAATTAAAGTTTGGGCAAGTTAAAAGTAAATTATATTAATCTTCAACCTTACTTTATATCACAATTTTACAAACTAGTTTACTTGAAAGTATGATGTGAGAATTGGTCCTCATTTCCAGAATATTTCTTTTGTTCATAATGAATAATGAATAATTAAAACTAGTTATGATAAGCTCAATTAGCATTTATAAAATCTTTTTGATATTTTAACTTCCTCTTAATTAAAATTTGGTCATATTTTTTTATATTCCAATAATTAATACAAGTCTCAAAATCTCTAATTCAACATTTGTTTACTATACTATAAGGATGTGCATGAATGTCAAACTTAACCAAGAAAAGTAAGTAAGTTATAAAAATGGGTAAATATATGTCTTATGTTATTAATGAAAGTTTGGGAAGGTTAAAAGTAAATTATATTTAAAATCTTCAACCTTAATTTGTATCACAATTTTACAAAATAGTTTACTTGAAAGTATGATGTGAGAATTTGTCCTCATTTCGAGAATATTGATTTTGTCCATAAGTTCATAATGAATAATTAAAAATAGTTATGATAAGCTCAATTAGCATTTGTAAAATCTTTGTGATATTTTAACTTCCTCTTAATTGTAATTTGGTCATATTTTTTTATATTCCCATAATTAATACAAGTGTCAAAATCTCTAATTCAACATTTTTTTACTATACTATAAGGATGCATGAATTCCAAACTTAATCAAGAAACATGTACAAAAACATAAAAATATCCTATGTTACATTTTGTTAATTGTTGTTGTAATCGATATTAAGAATTGAATTCGCTATTAGGATTCGTAAAATTTCTTACCCACAAATAAAAAGAGGGGATAAAGATAGGGGATACGGGATAAAAAATTGTTATGACCTATTGGATTACTGAGAGCGAGGGTGAATCAGTAATTGAGAAATTTAATCCGTTTTAACCATATAATCCAAGTGTTATATCAATGAAGAATTATCATCCAATAACTGTAGAGTAAATAAGCAATGAAAAAATGAACAAACATACACATACACATTACACTAGTGTTTTACGTGGAAACACAAATCGGGAGAAAACCACATAATGCTTTTTCTTATATGTCTTGAAGAATTACATTCATTGGAAGTACCAACTTCCTTTGTTTTCCAGCTGCAACTGGAAGGAGGCTCCAACCCCCTTATTTATTAGGCTACAACCTGAGGGAATCTCCAAATCCCCAATTCTTTGGCTACAACTAGAAGAAGGCTAGAACCCCCTATGTTCTCCGGCTACAACCACCTATCCTTGCCCCGTCCTGCCACCTTGAAGTAGAAGTAGAATGATGGAACTACTGTCAACATGTCACTGTGAGATATACCACTATAAACCTGTAACAATAAATTTGAACCATGCATCAACATGTACCTCAACCTGTGATCAACCTGTACCATAAACAAGTGCATCAACCATACACCAACCTATACCAAATATCCTGTAATCAACATGTACCATAAAAAAATGCATCCAACCATGTACCAAGTATGTACCATTCATGTGTCAACTACTCATCAACTATGTCTCACCAATATGTACGAACATCATCAACTATACACCTCATGTATGTGCCAACTCATCAACTACTTGTCTCAACCATGTACTCAACATGTACCTCAACCAAAATCTCTCATCAATTTAATAATCCAAATATTATTTGTAGCTTTGTAATAGACCTGGTGTATATGATCACATCCCTGCAAACCTTCCTTAACTTCAACAACAAGAGACTAGCATTTTCATCAAACTTTTCTTTAGTCTCACATGCCTAGTTTTGGATTAGTCAACAACCCTAACTTGAAGTAATCATAAATTTGTTCCTGTAATTTATAAAGATATGAAACTGAGACACAATGTTGTTCAATGTGTTTTATGCAATTTCTCCAGGTGTCACTACTTGGAACCTCTCAGAAAAAGAGTTATAGCAAAAATGGCATACCTTGCTAAATTCTGGCTTATTCTAGAGATCAACCTTGTAGAGCGTGCCCCGCATGAAATATTTATTGAATTGAACTGAAAATATTAAAAAAATTACTAAATATGGTACCCTAACCAACACATTTGGTTTCACTGAATTTGGATCTGTTATTAATAAGTTATGATGCTTTTACCGGAATCACCTGTTTTTGACTAGTNTTTTTGATATTTTAACTTCCTCTTAATTAAAATTTGGTCATATTTTTTTATATTCCAATAATTAATACAAGTCTCAAAATCTCTAATTCAACATTTGTTTACTATACTATAAGGATGTGCATGAATGTCAAACTTAACCAAGAAAAGTAAGTAAGTTATAAAAATGGGTAAATATATGTCTTATGTTATTAATGAAAGTTTGGGAAGGTTAAAAGTAAATTATATTTAAAATCTTCAACCTTAATTTGTATCACAATTTTACAAAATAGTTTACTTGAAAGTATGATGTGAGAATTTGTCCTCATTTCGAGAATATTGATTTTGTCCATAAGTTCATAATGAATAATTAAAAATAGTTATGATAAGCTCAATTAGCATTTGTAAAATCTTTGTGATATTTTAACTTCCTCTTAATTGTAATTTGGTCATATTTTTTTATATTCCCATAATTAATACAAGTGTCAAAATCTCTAATTCAACATTTTTTTACTATACTATAAGGATGCATGAATTCCAAACTTAATCAAGAAACATGTACAAAAACATAAAAATATCCTATGTTACATGTTGTTAATTTTTGTTGTAATCGATATTAAGAATTGAATTCGCTATTAGGATTCATAAAATTTCTTACCCACAAATAAAAAGAGGGGATAAAGATAGGGGATATGGGATAAAAAATTGTTATGACCTGTTGGATTACTTAGAGCGAGGGTGAATCAGTAATTGAGAAATTTAATCCTTTTTAACCATATAATCCAAGTGTTATATCAATGAAGCATTATCATCCAATAACTGCAGAGTAATTAATCAATGAAAAAATGAACAAACATACACATACACAGTACACTAGTGTTTTACGTGGAAACACAAATTGGGAGAAAACCACAGAATGTTTTTTCTTATATGTCTTGAAGAATTACATTCATTGGAAGCACCAAATTCCTTTGTTTTCCAGCTGCAACTGGAAGGAGGCTCCAACCCCCTTATTTATTAGGCTACAACCTGAGGGAATCTCCAAATCCCCAATTCTTTGGCTACAACTAGAAGAAGGCTAAAACCCCCTATGTTCTCCGGCTACAACCACCTATCCTTGCCCCGTCTTGCCACCCTAAAGTAGAAGTAGAATGATGGAACTACTGTCAACATGTCACTGTGAGATATACCACTATAAACCTATAACAATAAATTTGAACCATGCATCAACATGTACCTCAACCTGTGATCAACCTGTACCATAAACAAGTGCATCAACCATACATCAACCTATACCAAATAACCTGTAATCAACATGTACCATAAAAAAATGCATCCAAACATGTACCAAGTATGTACCATTCATGTGTCAACTACTCATCAACTATGACTCACCAATATGTATGAACATCATCAACTATACACCTCATGTATGTGCCAACTCATCAACTACTTGTCTCAACCATGTACTCAACATGTACCTCAACCAAAATCTCTCATCAATTTCATCATCCAAATATTATTTGTAGCTTTTTAATAGACCTGGTGTATACAATCACATCCCTGCAAACCTTCCTTAACTTCAACAACAAGAGACTAGCATTTTCATCAAACTTTTCTTTAGTCTCACACGCCTAGTTTTGGATTAGTCAACAACCCTAGCTTGAAGTAATCATAAATTTGTACCTGTAATGTATAAATATATGAAACTAAGAGACAATGTTCTTCAATGTGTTTTATGCAATTCCTCCAGGTGTCACTACTTGGAACCTCTCTGAAAAAGAGTTATAGCAAAAATGGCATATCTTGCTGAATCCTGGCTTATTCTAGAGATAAACCTTGTAGAGCGTGCCCCACATGAAATATTTATTGAATTGAACTGAAACTATTAAAAAAATTACTAAATATGGTACCCTAACCAACACATTTGGTTTCACTGAATTTGGATCTGTTATTAATAAGTTATGATGCTTTTACCGGAATCACCTGTTTTTGACTAGTTTCAGAACTAGCCACAAACCCTATTTTCCATAGAGTGTAAATCCACAAATACAATGACCCACAAGATGATTTTTTTACCATATATACTTGGATATGTTTTATCAATGGCATAGAAATTTCAAGGTCTGAATCATTACATAAAAACAGTTATAGCAAAAATGGCTTGTAAATAACATACCTTAGAAAGCACTATTAAAAAATTTATCCTTCCTTGCATTTCGGTCTTGTTTTCTTCACCTTCCCTCATAATTTCGGATTAGATATCTTTGGTTACCTCAGACACCTATATATATTCAATATGATCAATTTTGATTAAAATTAGAGAGCCTTGCCTCTTATTTATACTTTCCAAGTAGCTTCCTTAAAAACATCTTCTAGGTCACTTGGCCCTAGTTTCCTTATTTTAGGGTTAACCCAATTCTAATTTCTCCATTAAATTTATTATTGAAATAATTTATTTTTTATTCACTTTGAATTATAATACACTCATTAATTCACTTTATTTTTTACCTTTTAAAATATCTTAAACCACTTTGACTACTTTGGCCTTTTGGGGCTTCTAGATGACATATGAGGGTCTTCCAACTTTGTAAGGCCATAACTCTCAAACCGTGAGGAGTTATGTGATATTCCACATATGAACAAAAATGGAATGGCGTGTACTATCCATATAGAATAATATTATCTGAAAATATATCATAACTAATACCGGTATCCATCAAACAAACTTGGGTCCATTACCTAAACCTAGGGTCTCCAACCTCTCATGGCCATAACTCTCTAACCGTGAGGAGTTATGTGATGTTCCACATACCACTAGAAATGAAATGACAAGAAATATCCATATAGTATCTCATTATTCCACAATTAATCATGGGTTCTCTTAATCCACAAAGCATCTTCCCATGAGGGCTTTCACCATAAGAGGACCACTTTGGAGTTCATCCATCTTTACTTCTTATCAACCATGACATGAAAATAATGAGTCATATTTTCATCAAAAAATATTGGGTCCATTACCCAAACCTTTGTGTTGCAGGGCTTTCTTTAAGGGTTGACATCAATGACAACCAACCTTAATCAACAGTCTCCCCCTTTGGCATTGATGGAAACACTCTGATGCAATACTGAAATAATATCACTCATGCTCCCCCTGGAACCATGCCTCTGTCCTCTGTATATGATAACTTTTCCTCTATCCTATGGATCTAATAAATCTTCTCCCCCTGGAACCATGCCTTTGTCCTCTGCATCTGATAAATCTCTCCCCCTTTATCATCAATGGCAAAGGTATCTTTCCATCTGGGGCGTCTCCCCCTGACTAAACTCTCCTCTTATGGTGCTTCCTCGTGTACATCTAAGACATATAAGATAAGAATTCAAAAAGAATTTATTTTGGAGTAGAAATAACTCCAAGTATTTGGAAAAGATATTCAAAGGCTTCCCGTGGAAGTGGTTTTGTAAATATGTCTTCCACTTGTTATTTTGTTCCCACATACTCAACTCTGATGTTATTTTCTGCAACCTATTCCCGTAGAAAGTGATACTTGATTGGAATGTGTTTCATCTTGGAGTGCATCACCGGGTTTTTTGAGATACTGATGGAACTTGTATTATCACAATATATTGGAATGGGGTCATCATACTCAACTTTTATATCTATCAAAGTTTGTTTCATCCAAAGAACCTATGTACAAAATGTTGTTGTTTCAATATAATCTGCCTCGGCAGTAGATAGAGATACTGATGATTGTTTATTTCTTAGCCATGATACCAAACACTCACCTAAGTAGAACGTTGCTGCACTGGTGCTTCGTCGATCATCAATACAACCTTTCCAATCTGCATCTGTGTAGGCAATAAGTGATAGATATTTTCCTTTTGGATACCATAATCCAAACTCTTCTGTTCCTTTGAGATATCTGAAAATCCTCTTTACTGCTAATACATGTGATTCCTTTGGTTCTTCTTGAAATCGTGCCATCTGTCCAACTACTTGCATTACATATGGTTTGGATGTTGTCACATATAGTAGGTTGCCAATCATTGACTTGTATTGCCTCTGATCTGTAGACTTCAAATCATCATCTTTGCTCAACTTACAACTGGTTTTCATGGGAGTGATAACCGGTTTGGAATCTTCCATTCTGAACCTCTTTATCATTTCTCTGATATACTTGGTTTGAGAAATAAAAATTCCTTGGTTTCTTTGATGTATCTGAAGTCCCATAAAGAAGGATAGTTCTCCAAGTAACAATATTTCAAATTCATTATGTGTGTCTTTTGCGAATGTTTGTCTTAACCTGCCATCATCACTACCAAAAGCAATATCATCAACATAAACTTCAATTAATAAAATATTACCTTGACTTACCTTGATGTAGAGGTTGTTGTCTGCACTTCCTTTTCTGAACCCTGCCTACTACAGATACTTATCCAGTCTGGAGTACCATGCTCTAGGAGCATGTTTTAGACCATACAAGGCCTTCTTTAATTTACATACATAGTCCGTGTTCTTTGACAACTGAAATCCTTCTAGTTGTTCAATGTAGACTTCTTCTTCAAGTTCCCCATTCAGAAAAGATGATTTTATTTCCATTTTATGGAAAAATCATGTTGTATATGAGTCTAGGCCTCGTAGTGTTATTATTACTTTTCACAAGAAATTGTACAGGATACTCGAGGAAGTCCCACCTAGTGATATTTCCTTGATCTCTGCTAAGCAATGTAGGAAGTTCAACTCTCAGATGGGGAAGTTTGTATTCTTCATGATTCTCTCTCAGAATAAGCGAAAGATCACAGCAACATCTAGGTTCTATGAAGTCGACCACTCCACACAACAAAAGCAAGTAGATAAGGTCGTGGAAGAATACTCATATATCTTCTCTTCACCTATAGGGGTATCTCTGCACTGCCAGGTTGAGCACCCCATCAATATGAACCCCAACGCACCGCTTCCCAATGGGCCAGTATATCACCACTCTTTATTAGAGAATGAGGAGATCAAGTGACAAATCCAAGAACTTCTCCACAAGGGGAACATATGTCCCATCTCATCACCTTCTGGGAGCCCAATTGTGCTAGTACAGAAGAAATATGGAACTTGGCAACTCTATATTGATTACCAGGCTATGAATAAAATTATAGTCAGAAACTAGTACCCAATTCCCCGAATAGACGACCTCCTTGATCAACTCACGGGGGCCAAATACATTAGTAAGATTGATTTGACGTCTGGCTACCACCAGGTCCCGATAGAACAAAAAGATGTATGGAAGACCACCTTCAAGTCAAAGGAAGGCCTTTTTGAATGGTTGGTCATGCCCTTTGGTTTGACAAATGCTCCAGCCACTTTCATGAGGATGATGGACGATGTCCTACGACCATTCACCAATACTTTTGTACTGGTGTATCTGGATGGCATTCTAATTTACAAAAAGTCTTGGGCCGAACACTTGCAACATATTCAATAGGTTATGCACACCCTGTGGTAGCACAAGATTTACACCAACTTGGAAAAATGATCCTTCGGCATGGACAAGGTCCATTTCCTGGGCTACATTATTGATCAACATGGCGTACATGTGGATCCAACCAAGATCCAAGTCATCTGTGACTGGCTAGCCCCAAAAATACTCACTGAGCTTCGGAGCTTCTTGGGCCTTGCCAATTTCTATTGCAGGTTCGTGTTGGTATTCTCCCATATTTCATGGGCCCTCAGCCAAATAAATAGGGGTGGTGGTAAGGAAAAATTTGTGTGGGGCCAGTCCCAACAACAAGCGTTCGATGATTTTAAGAAGCGTTTTTTCTCTGCCCTAGTACTTTCACTACTAGACCTGCAACATCCCTTTGAGATCGAGACATATGATTTAGACTATGTTGTGGGCACCGTTCTCACTCAGCATGACCACCCCGTGGCCTATCATAATGAGACACTATCAGATGTTCTCTGTAAGTACCCTACTTACAACAAAGAAATCTACTCCATTGTGCAAGCCTGCCACCAATGGAGACATTACATTCTTGGGAAGGAGACAATCATTCACACTGATCATAATCCACTATAGTTCATGTAGACACAGGGAAAATTGTAGAATGACCACCATCAAAAGTGGTCCACATACTTGCAGCAATTCCACCTCAATATCAAGTATAAAACAGGAAGCACCAATCACGTCACGGATTGCCTCAGTAGACCTCCAGTCACGACACTCACCATGGTGCTATACTCTTGCAACCAGAGACATCTGGATGGCCTCAACTCTATGAGACATACCCTGACTTCGCCACCACCTACCAAATGTTGGGTGCAAACAAAGTTGTCTATAATTTCCATCTTTAGGATGGGTTGTTGTGTCATTTGGGCCATATCTATGTTCCATCAAGTGATCAAGAAAAGATGATATGGGAAGCCCACTATAGTTGGGTGGCAGGACACTTCAACGTCGAAAAGATAGTGGTGATGCTACATAAACATTTCTACTGGCCGAAACTTCGACATAAGGTCAGCAAGTATATCAGGTCCTACACTACCTGCGCTATTTCCAAACTGACCACTAAGAAACAGGGATTGTACACCCCTCTTCCTACTCCTGACAGGCCATGGGAATCCATCTCAATGGACTACATGTCGGGCCTCTCGTCCAGCAAGCGGGGAAATGACTGTGTTTTTATGGTTGTTGATCACTTTTCTAAGATGGCGATTCTGGTTTCCTGCAAGAAGAGCATCACAGCAGAGGCCACTACTAAGATATTTGTTGAACGAGTCTAGGTACATTTTGGAATCCCACAAACCATTGTCTCAGATTGGGATAATCAATTTCTCAACACATTTTGGTCGAGCCTCTGGTCACTGCTAGAAACGAAGCTCACCAAATCCATGACCTTCCACCCCATACAGATGGCCAAACCGAGGTTGTAAATTGAATGATTGTGCATATCCTTCACATGTATAATTCAAATCACCCTCGCACATGGGATGAGAGCCTCCCTTATGTCCAATATAGCTACAATTGAGCTTTGCATAGCTCAACTAGCCACATCCCCTTTCAGGTGGGGTTGGGATTCCAACCATTGGGTCCCATAGATGTTTCACTTCCCCTTGTGGTCACCTCGACTGACTCATCTCCTGCTCCAACTGAAGCTGACAAAGCCACCTGGTTCATTGAGTGGATCCAACACATCCGCCAACAGGTTCAGGATATCCTACATAAGTCCAATGACAAGTACAAACAACACCATGATCAACATTGGGTGCCACATAAGTTTTAGGTGGGAGAAAAACTTTGGTTGCACTTGCAGAAAGAACGCCTTACAGGGCCCCATCAGAAGCTTCTCCTACTCCATTATGGGTTGTACACTATCACCAAGGCTGTGGGGGTGTTGATGGACAAATTTGACATGCCGTCAACTGGAAGAATAGATCTGGTCCGAGGTTGTCTAAATAACCCAAGCTGTTTGGTGTAACCTATTCTGACAGGTTTAATGGGTCCGTTAGCCAACTAGGGTCCTAAAGATAGAAAAATGAAATAAACTAACTAAACAAAAGATTCTAACAATCGACACAATAATTACAAATATTTATCTAAGAATGTGAATATACAAATGATTATGAACAGTTTATATACAGTTTACAAGG
>JZKD02S2366036.1:0-10788 GCA_000966675.3 Picea glauca | reverse complement strand
GCCCCTTCCTTCCACCCAAGAATATATGAGAGATAATAAAACTTTACATTAAATTATCACCATCAACCAATCATTACATAGAACCTGATAATGCTTCCTGAGACTTCTTCAATTTATGAAATTCTTCAATTATTGGAGTACTATGATCCTGTAGATAATATTACTCAATGTATTTTATGAAACTCCTCCAATTTTCACTCCTTGAATCCTCCCCAAAAAGAGGTTATAAAAAGAATGGTAGACTTTATTCAATTCTGGTCTATTCAGGAGAGTGAAGTTGCAAAGAATTCCCTGCACTCAATAATTAACATCTGATTCTGGAACTCACAAAAAAGAAACCAAAATCCATACTCTTTCCAATGAAATTTGTCCCACTTCATTTGGATTCTCGATGAAGAAGTTATGACTGTTTTACCCGGAACACCTGTTTATTGACTAGCTTCAGGACTGGGCACAAACCCTATCTTCCACGGAGTGTATCTCCATAATTATAGTGAATCAAGAGCTGAAATTATTACCAAAGGTACCTTGATATGTCTTCTCAATACCATAGTGATTTCACCATCTGAATTGTTCTAGAAAAACATGTATAGCAAAAATGGTAAGATGACCTGAAAATAACATACCTTAGAACACATCACCAAAATATTTCATCCTCCCTTGAAATCCGGCCTTCTTTACTTCTTATTTCCTCTGAAATTCGAATTGTATAAAATGAATGTATAATGATTTTTATTTATACCATTTATGTCACTTTCTTTTAACATTAGGGCTGACCTAAAACTTTCTTATTTTGTAATTCTTTTCTTTAATTATCGTCAGGGCCTACATGTACTTCCTTCTTCAATTCACTTTGTCATCTTCAAAAATTCATTTCTCCTCAACCATGAGGATCCANTATACTATCCATCCATGGGTGTTGTATCTGCATGTGCATTTTCCTTCATGTCCAAATACCTTCATCAATCTTGCGGTCCAAAACCCATGACTAGGGTTGACATCAATGAAAACAATCAATCTTCCAACACTTTCATGCCACCGCTCCATATCCTTGCACATTGCAAGTGCCATGAGAGTGTCTTCCTGGAGCGTAGATATCTTTTCAGTAAAAAGGTGCCTCTCTTTTTTGAATTGGATGTAAGCTTCTTCGAACTCGCTTCTTAGGTATACTGTGGTTTGAGTGGCGCACTGATAGTATTCAACTAGGTGGTGAAAATGTTCTAGTTCCTTCAGGGTGGTGACCATGTCATTTTCATCTCATTTGGCTCTATCTAGGGTGACATCCGAGAGCGACATCCCCACATCGAGGAGCTCGAATGTTCTGGCATTTTCTGTGTTTATCAAGTTTTCCTCTCATGTAGTGATGAGGATGGAGCAATCCAACATGACCCTCCTTTTCTTTGTAGTTCTCTGGACGATGGCCTTTTTATTTTTTGATCATAAGAGATTTCATAAATATAGGCTACCTCGTCCACAGGTTCGGGAATCTGCTGATCACCCCATGTGAGTGTGTTTCCCAAATTTTCGATGGTGTATACTTGTTCAAGATCGGGTTCTTGAACTTTCTCGTTGTGCTCTGAAGGCCTGGCAAGGCCTGTCTCTTGTCGGGGATCTGAGTATGAAGCAGAATAGAGGTGTCGGGAAAAGACTCGATACTTACTTGTTCATTGTCCCTTGAAATGCCAATTTCCTTTTGCCGAGATCCTTCCTTTGGTTCATCTGGTTCTGACTTGTCCTTCCGATTGTCTGCTCGGGTTTCCAGCGCATTGAGCCTCTTTGCGTCAGGAACATTTTTGGTTTCTATTTACTTTTGTGGGATCTCCTGGGTTTGGACCTCAGGAGCAGGAGAAGAAGTCTTCTCAGGTCCCTTTTCTTCTTGGATGCGCACAGGGGTCCCGTGAGATGCCTCAGAGATTTCATCATCACTATATATATTTATAAACTTTCTCAAAGGATTAGGCGTGCTTGTCTCTACTGATACCCGACCTATATCTGGTTGAGTCGTCACACCTATCGGTGATCAAACCGGTGGTATTGTGGATTCAGGGTTATCTAACCCGTTGATGTTATCAGGGTTCATGAAATCATGGTTGCTTGGCCCCGCTGGGATTTCTTCTGGGCTATTGGTCAGAATCCTTGGAAATCTGAAGAGGTTCGGGTTATCCTACATCCGCTACATTATCTGTTGGGCCTGTTGATACATGAGTCCCCCCATCCCCTGCACAACTTGAACCTTGACGAAGTTCCTATCTTGTACCAGGGTTACGTGGGGAATATCTGTTGTTTCAGTGGCTTCTTGAGGAGCTTCCACCGCTTTGACTAATTCGGGTGCTGTCCTTCCTTCACTGGCCCTAAGGATTTCTTGAGCTGATTGTTCCAAGATTGTTGCTTGCTCATCCCAACTCATGGATTTATACCTGGTTGCTTTAGGGTCAACCATCCTTGCTACCACCTCATCCCAACTTTGAGAATTTTCTGTGAAGATCTCATCCTCAAACTTGTCATGGGCATATGGCCAACAAGATGATACCTGTGACGCGTGCTTCAGGGCTAGACCCTTGGGGTTGTGCTTGCGAAAATGGTCAGTCTGGAATAAAAACTACAATTGGTTGAACCCTTCTTGCTTGGCCTGCATAGTGTCCTTTACCATGTAGAAACCAATATGAAACCCATAGGGTATGAAGGCCCACTTCTTATCCTTTACCAAAGTAACATTATAACCTTGCAGGATGGTCCGATAACAGATTTCCCCTACTACTAGTCGATTAGGGACATATACAGATAACAGATGGGGTGCTCTGGTGGCACCGAAAACCCTGATGTAAGTATCGTGCTCATCCAGATAATAATGGCCAACTTTCGATACAACCTTTTTGGCTGCGTCCGACAGCCTTGGGCACTCTTTCTTGAATAGGAAGAAATAAATACATGTAATAAATTGATCGCGGATGAGAGAGTAGGATTTNATGGGTGTTGTATCTGCATGTGCATTTTCCTTCATGTCCAAATACCTTCATCAATCTTGCGGTCCAAAACCCATGACTAGGGTTGACATCAATGACAACAATCAATCTTCCAACACTTTCATGCCACCGCTCCATATCCTTGCACATTGCAAGTGCCATGAGAGTGTCTTTTTGGAGCGTAGCTATCTTTTCAGTAAAAAGGTGCCTCTCTTTTTTGAATTGGATGTAAGCTTCTTCGAACTCACTTCTTAGGTATACTGTGGTTTGAGTGGCGCACTGATAGTATTCAACCAGGTGGTGAAAATGTTCTAGTTCCTTCAGGGTGGTGACCATGTCATTTTCATCTCATTTGGCTCTGTCTAGGGTGACATCCGAGAGTGACATCCCCACGTCGAGGAGCTCATATGTTCTGGCATTTTCTGTGTTTATCAAGTTTTCCTCTCATGTAGTGATGAGGATGGAGCAATCCAATGCGACCCTCCTTTTATTTGTAGTTCTCTGGATGTTGGCCTTTTTATTTTTTGATCATAGGAGATTTCATAAATATCGTCTACCTCGTCCACAGGTTCGGGAATCTGTTGATCACCTCATGTGAGTGTGTTTCCCAAATTTTCGATGGTGTATACTTGTTCAAGATCGGGTTCTTGAACTTTCTCGTTGTGCTCCGAAGGCCTGGCCTCTGCCTGTCTCTTGTCGGGGATCTGAGTATGAAGCAGAATAGAGGTGTCGGGAAAAGACTCGATACTTACTTGTTCATTGGCCATTGAAATGCCAATTTCTTTTTTCTGAGATCCTTCCTTTGGTTCATCTGGTTCTGACTTGTCCTTCCGATTGTCTGCTTGGGTTTCCAATGCATTGAGCCTCTTTGCGTCATGAACATTTTTGGTTTCTATTTACTTTTGTGGGATCTCCTAGGTTTGGACCTCAGGATCAGGAGAAGAAGTCTTCTCAGGTCCCTTTTCTTCTTGGATGCGCACAGGGGTCCCGCGAGATGCCTCATAGCTTTCATCATCACTATATATATTTATAAACTTGCTCAAAGGATTAGGCGTGCTTGTCTCTACTGATACCCGACCTATATCTGGTTGAGTCATCACACCTATCGGTGATCAAACCAGTGGTATTGTGGATTCAGGGTTATCTGACCCGTTGATGTTATCAGGGTTCATGAAATCATGGTTGCTTGGCCCCGCTGGGATTTCTTCTGGGCTATTGGTCAGAATCCTTGGAAATCTGAAGAGGTTCGGGTTATCCTGCATCCGCTACATTATCTGTTGGGCCTGTTGATACATGATTCCCCCCATCCCCTGCACAACTTGAACCTTGACGAAGTTCCTATCTTGTACCAGGGTTACGTGGGGAATATTTGTTGTTTCGGTGGCTTCTTGAGGAGCTTCCACCGCTTTGACTAATTCGGGTGCTGTCCTTCCTTCACTGGCCCTAAGGATTTCTTGAGCTGATTGTTCCAAGATTGTTGCTTGCTCATCCCAACTCATGGATTTATACCTGGTTGCTTTAGGGTCAACCATCCTTGCTACCACCTCATCCCAACTTTGAGAATTTTCTGTGAAGATCTCATCCTCAAACTTGTCATGGGCATATGGCCAACAAGATGATACCTGTGACGCGTGCTTCAGGGCTAGACCCTTGGGGTTGTGCTTGCGAAAATGGTCAGTCTGGAATAAAAACTACAATTGGTTGAACCCTTCTTGCTTGGCCTGCATAGTGTCCTTTACCATGTAGAAACCAATATGAAACCCATAGGGTATGAAGGCCCACTTCTTATCCTTTACCAAAGTAACATTATAACCTTGCAGGATGGTCCGATAACAGATTTCCCCTACTACTAGTCGATTAGGGACATATACAGATAACAGATGGGGTGCTCTGGTGGCACCGAAAACCCTGATGTAAGTATCGTGCTCATCCAGATAATAATGGCCAACTTTCGATACAACCTTTTTGGCTGCGTCCGACAGCCTTGGGCACTCTTTCTTGAATAGGAAGAAATAAATACATGTAATAAATTGATCGCGGATGAGAGAGTAGGATTTCTTGTACCTGTTCTCCCACAAGATGTTGAAATACACATGGACCAGGAGCTCTGATGTGGACCAGCTCAAGTTCATTTTGACAAAGAAATTTCTGGCACAAATGACATCTAATAGATAAGAATCCATATAGAAGGATGGGGTTTCTACCTCTTTAGGTGTTTGAGCCTGTCGTATACAAGTGCTCAGCTATTTGGAGATGATGGCACCCCAGTTAAAACCTATTCCAAAAATGGCTACCATATAAGCTAGAGGCATCCAAGCCTCTGAAAACTTGGAGCAATCTTTCTCCCCATGCAATCGACAGAGGAGGGCCATTAGATAAATGTACGACTCCCTCAAGTTAGCAGTCGGGTACCGGCCGGAGGTCTAATTGGTGAAATATTTATCCTCTCTCCACCATGACGCCATCGCCTTGCTAGTGTCATTTTTCTCATAGAAGCTTACAACAAAATCAATGTTTAGCCGTTCTTTTGGCTCTCTGAGCTTGTAGTAATTCTGCACTTCCACTGGGAGAAAAACCTCGACACACTCATCGTTGTCATCATTAATCAAACATATTTGTGTTTCAGTGTTATCGATAAGCCATTTTAGGAGTTCTATGAAGGGGAATACCGGAGTCCTGCTCGCCACCATGTGTAGATACGCCTTTCAGACATCCAGGAGGACTTCATCGTTGAGTCTTCTTGTATCAAGATTGATGTGAGAGGTATATTTAGGGAATTCCTCCCACTTGATTTTATTTAAAAGTTCTTCCCAACGCGGGAATACTGTTTTGGTCCCAATGTTCACCTCTGTGTCTCCAAAGATCGGGGGTTGAACGAAAGCCTTCTTGGTGGCTGTTCTGATGACGATATCCTTATGCGTGTGTTCGTCGATATCTTCCTGAGAAAACTTCCAATGATGATTGATTTCATCGTACGGTATCGACGCGACACCACTGACTCGAGATACAGGGTACTAATGACCGGGAACTTAGCTTACGGGTAATGGTTGGGCTCGAGATTTTTCTCAAGTCAAGCACTTTAAGTTAAACTTGGGACTGTTGATGCTGAAAAGGTATCGGAGGTTGGATTTCGACAATAAACCTATTGCGCGTCCTCCTTATAAGTTAACCCTCCTCGAAAAATCCCTGACACCAAAAACGTTTCGGAAGTCGGCGATCGGTGATATCACTTCATTCTTCGTGAGAAATTACTCTCTTAGTCTTTCACCGACATTGAAAGGATTGGTCATCGACGATATTCTCGGTGATGCTTTTTGCGAAAGAAATCTCGCGTCTTCTGATGCAGATGAAGATCGGGTCTCGACAACTTTGGTTCTCTCTAGTATTTTCTTTCATGCTTAATCCTTTCTGATGCCGAATTCCTTAAGCACGTCCGAGAAACCTTTGACTGCCAATTTTCTAATTTAGATATTAGTCTTTTAAGTTAATGGTTTTCACATGCTCGAGAAATATTTTAGAGATTTAATGAGAATAAAAATTAATAAGCAAAGGCCACATTCTTCATACTAAAGTTGAATTAGACAATGCCAAAAGATCAAGTGGTACCCAAAAAGTGAAATTTGACATAGACTTTTTAGGGTGTGTTGAGTGCTCAACAGAGGGTACTTTGGAAAAAATACTTTACAGGGAAAACGCCAAGATGTGTGGAAAACTCATTTAAATAATAGAAAGGATCCCCTATTTTCAAGCTTCTGAAAGTTACCATTCATCTATTCAATCTAAGCTAACTTGGTTTCTTGGAAATTGAAAGAGTGTGAGGATATGGGATGATGGAATCAATGGTAGGGAATATTTGTGTAATATGTTGGACTTATATCGACTTAAAAGGTGGATGGAGAACATGATTTTTTAGACTCTTTATGGAATATTGGAATGTGACAATTTGAAAAGGGCTTGGAAAGGTTGGAAGAAACTATGATGCAATGATGGTCTGTAGAAGATCATCCTATTTTGTTGGACTTTTGTTCATGGGAAAATACTTACAACATATAATTTAAGGAAAAAATGAGTTTTGGGTCCAACATAATGTGCTTTGTGCACTAGCAATGAACAATATGTCATCCATATTTTCATTGAGTGTAAATATGCACAAGAAGTTTGGGAAAGTTCATTTTCTAGTCTGAAGCACTGGGTGAGATGGACCTCAACCTAGGAATAAATTCTTTTAAATTGGAGGAAATCGTATAGTGGATCATTCCAAAACAAGAAGGTTTTTCGGAGAGTATGGAATGCGTTGCCTAAATTCTTGGGTTGGAAGTTATGGTTGGATAGAAATAAGAAAATTTTTAATGATAAAGGGAGTAAACCAATGAAAATTGCTGCTAATGCCAAGGAACTTCTATCAAAATAATTGTGAATTAGAATTCATGAAAAAAATTTGACATTGGATACTCTAGATGAGGCATGGGTTAGAAAATTCCATATTGATCATGTTGAGTTTCCTCATCCTTCCAAATTAGGATCACCTCCATGCTGTAAAATCAAAAGAGATCCATTTGAATTTCTAGAATAGAGCTTGCAACAACAATGTAATTCCTTGTTCGTTGATGGAGCTTCCAAAAATAACCCAGGGGTGGTAGGTGTGGGGGGGAGTATTCATGATCCCAAGGGGGAAAATATTGTACACTATGCATGGGGTCTAGGAAATGTGTCAAACAATCTAGCCAAAGCCTACTCGTTATGGTGTGGACTCATCATTGCTAGGAATTATAAAATCATAACTTTATTTTTCTTCAGGGACGCAATGTTAATGATCAAGGAAGTGATAACCCAATCTAACCCTGGAGGGATTAATCTCCAAGACATCATTGTGTGAATAAAATGGGGATTTTATCAGTTTTACAAGGTTTATATCTTTCAAATTAGGAAGGATCTGAATAATGAGGTGGATGTGTGGGAAAAAAATTCCACTTCGCTAAAACTTGGAATCATTATGTAAAATGGGGATTATTCTCAATACACAATCCATTAATAAATGGTGTTGATTATCATTTACATTATTAAATGGTCATTAGTGAATGTCAATTTTGAGTGGCATCCCTCAAGGCCATACAAGTTGAGCAACTAATGAAAATACAACAAGAGTGAGTGAGCTCCTTTGCTCATTTACTTCGACAGGTCTCACTCATGAGTTATCAAGGAACATATATGGTAAGGGATAACATGTATGGGATTAAACCAGAGAGTGATCCATACAATATATTCTCTAAAGGGGTAGTTTGGTAGAGGGTGAGAGCTACTCATGGGTGTAATAGCAGGTGCCAAATCTCAATTACTTGGAATTGGAAAGCTCTGGAATCGATTGTTGAGGTGTTGTTGTGGACAGTGAAAGTGGGAAAGATGTGTTCTTCCCAAAAAATTCCTATCAATAATGTTTTGATATGTTTAATTCTATTGTTGTTTTTCCTTTCTATTGGACTATTCTTTAGTGAAGCAACAATTCCAACCACCCAAAACAGAGTAATTATGGTTATATTCTCACATGGTCTCTTGGTTCAAGGTATAGAGTTCCAGTGCCCATTTTATTAGGGATATAAAGGTAAGAAATGAGGGTCAATTGTGCAACTATGGAAAGTGAATACCTCTGGGAGTTCTAGTGAGTTTTGCGTAGACATGAGGAAATAACTCAGGCTAACAATAACTCTATTTTGGTCCTTTCCTCTAAGGTGACAGATTTGGAACACCCCATTCCAACCCAGGGTGCCAACTTTTTGAATCTTATTCTCGTACAAAAGTATCAGATAGATTTGTTGGAAGCAGAACGTAGCAGGTTGCATTCTTTGGTAGTTTCTTAGTGGATGGATAATATCTTCTTGGCATAAAAAAATTAGGGAACTCAAAGCTCTAATCATGAGGGGGAAGTTGAATTCGAGACAATCATTCAAAATTAGGTTCCCATGAAAATTGAAGGTGCATGCACCCATTACTATGGTGAGGAAAAATAATATTAGGCAATGTGCAAATGTAAACCAAAATGAATGTTTTTTAGAGTCATATGCATTTTATGTCAGTCCATTAGGTGGACTACTAGGAAGAATACTTGGAACTCTTACTTGGAAAATCTCTTTTTTTCCTATAGATATATAACTATGCTTTGTTTTGTGGAAGTCCAAAAGCAATAGATGTAATCACTTATAGCCGTAGCATTGTAAAGTGATCCAGGAAGATCAAGAAAATCTCAAAATTTGACCGTCTCAAATGCTCTCGAAAACAACATCATTGCATAGAGATCGAAGATGGATTTACAACGACGTAAAAATCATCTCAAATGGAGCTCATATGCAAATGTTATAGCAAATCAAAGTTCAAGTCAAACTAGGGAAAAAAGGAAAAAGTAAAAAGGGTCAAAGGTGACATGTGTCACCACTACAAGGGTGACATGTGGCACGACTGCATGACCGTACAATTATGATGTACATGACTATACATGGCAGACAATTAGTAATGTGGAATGTCAAGTTGGCAAGGTGATGTGGAAATCCATACAAACAAGTGGATCAATTATATTTTGACACGTGGCACAAGGGAGCCAATAAGAAACTGCTACGTGGTAGTCCCTCATTTGTCTATTATGGTTAATGGTTACCAAAATTTTATTCAGAGTTTGAAGGATTGAACCTGTAACCTCCCACAACCTTATACAAGCATCCATTACCATTGTGCCACACACATGAGTCTTAACCATATATGTGGTAGATTTTATTTAAAGTTGTGTAGTGGTTTAAATGGATGGAGAAAGGGTCGAGGGCTAATCCCTCGACCCATGTTATCTATGTTACAATGTAACTAATACCATATCCCGCAGGGGGGGGATTAACATTATACACCACCGAATATAAAAAAAACCAACACAATAATCGATGGTCAATGGGTTTTGAACCCCCAAACCACCATATAATATGCCAACGAACTAACCGAACATAACCCCTTATTACTAGATTTCCTAACAACATAATAAATGTTTGCCAACGGTTTTGGTTAGAGGTTAGGACCCACAACCTATTTATGGGCTCACAGTCCAAGGAAAACACACATTCCAATGTGGACACAAAATCTAAGGCAGACACAGATCCCAATGTTGGCATGGATCCCGAGGGCATATGGATGCATTGTTTTGCGTGTAGAGAGAGGAACCAAGTTTGGTATTGTCTTGATATGCGTGCCATGAGGTATATTGACTGCACATAGGCATGTTTATACACATTTTTCTCATTTTCCTGAGAGGAGTTCAATGGTGATGTTATTTTTGTGCTAATATGTTGTCTTTAGAAGTATTAGTCCAAATTTCCATTAATGAGCGCCATAGTGCATCGTTGGGCGTGTAAAGAGGGGGAAATTGAGCTAGTTTAGCATATGGTCGATTTTATACTCATTTTTCTCAGATTTTCGTAAGGAATTCAATGGAAAACTCTGTATTTGAGTTTGAGTAGCAGAATTAAAGATATTCCATCGAATTGGATTTTGTAAGTCCATGTTGTAATGCAATTTGACATTTTGAGATTATGAGAGGTAGTCTTATTGTCTAGAGGGGACTTGAAGATGAAGTAATATTTATCATCAATATTGTATGATTTGAGTTCTTTTATTTTCTGTTGTTTCATCTCATAAATCTTAAAATTAATCATCATCTTATGATATTTTGGATAAAAAACACATCATCATTTTTCTGCAAATCACCTCAATACGATCAAGAATTATTCTGGATCAAGTTAGATGCCTAAATGATTTTTTAAAGATTATAATTGGTATCTAAGTATTTTCGGAT
>JZKD02S2366025.1:11925-22595 GCA_000966675.3 Picea glauca | reverse complement strand
CTTGAGAAGAATATAGTGAAGGGACAAACAATGAGTTATAATGAGGGATGAAGGGGGCATATCTCGAAAGTACTGGCGATATTTCTCAATAGTCGTTCAAAATATGACTGAGGTGAGATTGCATCCCACAACTGCCACCTTGGGTAGACAAAACCTAGATTTGGATACTAAGCTACGTCCATCAAGCACGAGATTTAGATTTATGGCCTCATAAATCAGTTAGAAGTTGGATTCTTTCCGAGGGTTGGGTGACCCAAGGAGGCACGCACAAAACAACTGGACCTTGGCCTTCGACCCTTCATGGGTGTCTCCCTACCTTATGGTATATGAATACTTAAGTGGGAGGATTTTGGCACCCTAATTCAGAAATTTCTAAGTTTCAAGTGAGAAAATGATGATGGGGAGTTATTTGAATCCCTATCCTTAAAATCGTAACTTAGACTACCAAATTATTTTGTGTTCCTCCCGTGGAGGTTAGAAAGTGGGTTGAATATGGTTGGTTTTAGATTATGAGAGTAGGTTGTGAAGTTGGAGTCATGGACCAACTTCCTTTTTATGATGGTGTGCACCAAAACCATTTACTAAACAAGTGAAGCCCACAAGAGCTTCAAGTATCTAGCAAAAAGGTTTTTGAATGCGTGAGAGTGTGTGCAAGGAGTGGTGATGGTGAATTTTTTTTTTAATAAGTTAAATTTAATATTTTAGCAAGGTGGACATCATGTGGTCCTTTACTTGTATTGTTTAGATAACTTACTAAAATTTTTCAAATGACCCTTGCAAACGAAAGAATCTTGAGCTAAGATGGTGGATATGGTAATCCTTACTTTGACCCTTTTATCTTCCTATGATGTTTTGTAATCTAAGAAATCCTGAAAAATTGTCCCTATATTATGAACATATGGGCGTGTATGGGCCCTTTCATTGATTTTATTATCCCTATGTGATTTACTCTAGAATTTTGAAACTATCCTAAGATTGTTCACATGTGGGAATGTATGGGTCCTTACAAGTCTTAGATTTACGTCCCAAAATTAGCTAAGAGGTATTGGCCTCTCCTAGAGATTGGTTGATTTTTCTTTAAGGGAGATGAATACTTGTTTAGGCAATCTCTTTTCTAATTTCCAATATCACACTAGGGTGTGAGGAAAGAGCATGCTCCAATATTACTTAAATAAGTTTCTAGTCCCAAATTAGTGTGACTATTTTGTAAAAGGAAAAGCAGATAATGAAATTCACATGCTAAAATTTAGGCCATCCATGTGGCAAGTAAGGAAGTAAAAGATGAAAGGGTTATTTTTATCATCCCTAAATGTCTAGGTGTGGTTTTAAGCTATGTATGCAAGAGTGGACCTCCAAGCCTACTTTACTATATTTTACAATATTGCACAAATCAACTCTAAGCTACTTGGTGGAAGTGATTTTCTCAAGCCTTACAATTTGTGAAAAATAAGATTAGTGCGTAACTAAACCAGAAATATTCGCACACAGAGAGCGAAGTGCATGTCTTAAGAGTTCTGATAGAGCACGGGTATACGAAGACTGTGCGATTGTTTGCCCCAAACCCACGTGCACACAAGGAAGATGGAGGGACCAAAATTTTGAAAAACTTCCACTCAATGTGTGATGAAAAAATGTTCTTTGAAGGTGAGAATAGGTCAGTTTTAACCCTTGAAAACACAAATGAGTGAGAAAGAAAACTTTAGCAGCCTAATTGGGGAAGATTTTGATCTAGGTCCCCAATATGGTCGCTGAGCTGTAGGGTTCTTTTTTTCACTTAGGTGAGAAAAAAGAGGTCCCTTAACTATCTAGTTAGGCTATCAATACAACACAATAATTTGTTAGTTTATTAGTGGCTCAATTAAATAGAGAACGACAAGTAAATAACAAGGAAATAAAACTAAACTGAGCATGTAACAAATAAAATAGACACAAGGAACAACTACCAAATGAGACTGATCTTTGAATTGATAACACCTTGGAGAAATATGGGAACTTATGAGTGCCTTCTTCGTCTTTTGGAAGGCTCTTGAATCCCCAAATACAAAGTTTTGTCTTTTCTAACAATGGTTAAAAATGAAAATACAATGGTGACGAATTGATGGTTGAACTTTTCAAGAGGAGAGAGGCACAACCCTTGATATAGATTCTCAAAGATTTCTAAGATAAATATGGCTTCTCAAAGACAAATTGAACAACATAACAATACTCATATTGCTTCTTATTTTTTTCATACAATGGCCTTTTATTTATAGGAGGATGGCAAGATTTTTCCAAACTATTTTCAAATGTGATTGGGAGGCCCTTGGAGGTACCTCCCATCCTTTTTAGTGATCCCAAGGTGAAATTTGGGGGTGATTTTGGGTATGGGGGAGAACCACTCCATCCCAGAGTGGTTAAGACCTGACCAAAATCATCAATGCGTTGTTTTTCCACGCGGGTTTTTCGTCTGTCAGTCGCGCAATTCATGCACTTTGTGCGTTGTACACCATGTTAGACCGCGCGGATGTGCGCACACTGAAAGTGTTATATGCGCGACATTTCAAAACCAATATTGCATATTTGTATGCTTATCTTGACAAACTGAGGGTAATCCTTCCATAATTACTGGTAGTATGTTGTGCTTGTGCTCATTGTTTCTTCATCCATTGTCTGTGTTTGTGGTGAGCAATTTTTCGGTAATAAAAAATATAAATAAATAATTAATGATTTACTTGGATCCATAATATACATACCTCACAATGGAAAGGAATAAACATTAATAATTGAAAGATAATCCATGCATTTAATTAATTCAAAATATTTAATCAAAGAGAACATTTTCATAACTTTTATGGAAAATTACACTTCAAATTTGATGAGGCCGAACCATGGGGGACATAACCATGTTATTTTCAACCATAGAAATGGTATGTGGGCAACACCCATTGTGTCCCAACTTATAATGTAGAGAATTAATGTAAAAAAACTATGTATCTACTCATGCATAGGGAAAACACATTAGCTAAACCACCCCTCATTAGGTAACTCAATATTAGAACAATCTCACATGGTAGAAAACTTATATCCAACTCTAAGGCCTAAAATTGATCTAAATTACCAACAAGATTTAGAGTTCAATTCTTTGGCTTTGTGTAGTGCCTAGGTCCTTATATCACATTGAGGCTTTACAAATTACCCTTGAACTTTATAGATCACTTAGGACTGTTGATTATTTGGGTTGGTTTTTATTGATTTCAACCCTTGAAGAAAGTCTGGTAGCAAATTTCGGTAGCACAAAGGTTTGGGTAATGGACCCAAGTTTGTTTTATGTATAATTGTATGAGTTTTAATATATTTGAAGGTAAGACTATTCTAGATGGATAGTACATGTCATGCCATTTCCAGTGGTACGTGAAACATCACATAACTCCTCATGATTAGATATTTATGGCCATGTGAAGTTGGAGAACCCTCATGAGTCATCTAGAAGCCCCAAAATGTCAAAGTAGTCAGAGTGATTGCAAAGAAGAAATTATTTAAATAATAAACTGAAGTCATGAGTGTACTATAAGTCAAAGTGGATACAAAATAAATTATTTAAATAATAAAGTTAATGGAGAAATTACTAAGTGGACAAGTGGTTAGAAGTGGGTTAGCCCAAAAATAAGGAAAGTGGTTTAAGATGGTTAGAAGGTAACCCATTGAGGAAGCTACATACAAGTATAAATAAGAGGCAAGAGTCTCTCATTTTAATCACACTTGAACATATTGAATATCTAAAAGTGACTGGGGTAACCAAAGGATATCTAAGGCGAATTATGATGCAGGAGCATCGCTCCATCTTAGCATGCACCAGCTAATTAACATGTGTGGTGAGCATTCAAGGAAGGAGAGGCATCGCCCTCTCATTTTTTCCTCGAGGATCCAAGGCATGATCCGAGAATTAATTGAAGACAAGCTGGAAGAGCCGGATCGTCCTCTCGCACAAGATGGAGATAAGGTTGCCATTAATAGGTTGACAACAAAATGGATCTGCGTCTGATTTAGAGGAGAATTGCAATCATTGTAATTTTCCCTTTCTATAACAAGTAGGGGTGGTGATTTGACACCATTAATTGTCTTGCGAGGCAAGCTCATTTGAGCCCCTCTTGTATAAATCTTTGTATTGTAAGCAAAGTAGAGGGTTGGCCATGTAAGGTTGGTCATGTTAGGTTGGGTAGATGTTGGATAGACGTTGGGTAGATAGACTGGAGGTTGATGAGAGTTGAGACTCAGTTGTAGCTCAGACTCCACCATTGTAAATCGACGTTCCACCATTAATAGAAAATGACAGTTTTTCCTGTTTTATCTTTCTGTTCAATGAGTGATATGTTATGAATGTCTTTTACATGAATTTTATTTGTAGATGAATGCTAGAAATCCTTTGCAAGGATAGAGATACAGTTTTATATACGAGAGTGTGTTGAGTTAAGTTTGGTTCTCTAGGATAAGTGCAAGGAGCACGCGATAGAGTAGAGAGAGTCTGTAATCCAATGCAAGGAGTGCATGTCTAAACTCAGTGGAGTCAGAAGAGAAGCTGCCAGGAGGGAAAACCAGATTTATTCACTGCCTCAGAGAGAAATTTCAAGGCGGTTAAGTCCCTTGAAAAGAAAGATTGTGTGGAGAGAAGCATAGTCCAGAGTTACTGAACACTATGGAACACTCTGCTAAGAGGGCATCGAGCTTGCATGAGAATACCCAGGAACTACACGGCTAAAGGTGTAGAGGATTCCCAGAATTGTTGAACATTCTGGTGAAGGAAGGATTTGCAAGAAGTGCATCGACAAAGGAAAGGAGACGTCTTAAACATTTCCATAAGGCCAAGGGAGAAGTTGTCGAAGAACTGAGCCAAGCGCAAGGATTGCGCCTAAGTTGTTGGGAATTCTCCTTATAATCTCATGAGGAAGGGAGAGAAGTTTCCAGGAGGGCATGAGAATCTCGTAGAGGAACTTGAAACCTTGAAGGTTTTCAAGCCGAGAAAAGTCGCAGGAGAGTTGCACAGATTTCTGCACTCCTTGCAGAAATCTTTCGAGAACAAACTAAGTCTCGAAAGGTGAATTTTCACTAAGTGTGCAAGGGATTCAAGGACTTATTGAAGTACCGAAGATGGAGAAGTCATCCACTGTCAAGGAGGAGACAAGTGGCAGAATATCGATAGGTTTGGGAATAGGAACTTCGTAAGGTTTGTCGGGAGCAAGCAAAGGATATTTGCGAAGTCATGAAGAGAGATTTAAAATCTAGATCGTTGGATCTCGAAAGGTACGTGGCAAGGGATTAGCGCATCATTGATTAGCGATCAAAGAAAGCAGATTCTAGGGGAGAAAGTATCGCAAAGTCCGAACTCGCGAGGTCGATCATAGTCGTTGATCACGAGAAGAACGATGGTCATAGATTTGGTCCCTGAGAAGTTCGTCGATTTAGAAATTGGGAAAATGAGGAAGAAAATCGTAAAATTCCTAAAGTGCAGGGTCGTGGAGGGAGTTGGCCCACGGTTGCATTCCATGGTCACATCAAAGGAGGAGCTTAGCATTGAGGGATAATATTTTCGACGTAAGAGCTAAAAAGCGCGAAGGGGAGGGTTTGCAGGTGCTACATCGCGGGTGTTGAGGAAAGAAAAA
The DNA here is from genome assembly GCA_000966675.3 of Picea glauca. NCBI lineage: Eukaryota > Viridiplantae > Streptophyta > Pinopsida > Pinales > Pinaceae > Picea > Picea glauca. The sequence goes on along the minus strand of JZKD02S2366025.1, from coordinate 16,959 downwards.
AAAAAGAGGGGGACCTGTGTAAAGTTGAAAACAATCCCATCAGGAGCCCAACGAGTCATTCAACTCAACGACTTGAATGATCCTAGACCGGGAGGTCATGATGAACCCTCATTGATAGGACAAAAGGAGGAGGTCATCACCAAGTGGTATCAGAGCTTGATTTCTCTCAGGCAGAGGGAAGGAGGCGAAGGAGCGGTTGCATAATCGATTTCTGTAAGCTAGGGAGACAGAGTGCGATGCTTTGTTGGGAATGTTGCAAGGAGTGCAGCAGATGATAAACAACCAGGTGTACTGTAAACAAATAAATATGGCCATTGACGGTCATAATCATGGTCAAGGAGAAGTCCACTAGCAGATGAGTAAGGCGGAGATGGATAAGGAGCTCAGTGAAATTCGAGCGAAGATGGAGGAGCTACCATTCAAAATGCAGCAGGAGTCAAAGGTACACTGGAGGTATGAATGGCCTTTGAAGATGACATCTCGATGGCCTATTCAGAAGTTGTTGGCCAGAAGGTAGAAACAAGTGTTAAAGAGCTGACTGAGACATGTTGAAAACCTCATTCATAAGGGAAAGAGATCTGGAAAGCGTCTTGTAGATTGTCAGGTGGGAAATGAGAAGGGATTAGTGGATCTCATAAAATAACAGGTGGGCAGAGGAGACATCCTAGATTTCCAGGTGGGCAAGGGAGAAGATTGATCTCAGCCAAGATTTCATTAACAAATGAGGAGGTAGAAGAAAAACCTCACTTAGATGAAGATTCACACATAACTGTGAGCCTCGTGAATGAAGATGATGACAAGTTAGAAACTTTCATCACAGCAAAGGAAGAGGATCAGAGGGACGTTATGATGATTGGAAAAGTCGAGATATTCCTACCAAGAAGTTGAGGAGAGGATAACACAGATGTTGCAGATGCAACAAGGAGACAACAAGAAGAGACTGTCAAGGATGAGAAGGAACAAGTATTGATGTCTGTCCCGACGGAAGGAGAAGAGCATTCAACATAATCACTCCACGTTTTCAGCCAGGACGTTGAACAGGAAATGATTGTAGTGTTGGAACCTACAACATAAGAGTGAGCAAACTGCATATACTTTGTTGGAATGTGTGAATATATTGAGAGGAGAGTGGTAGTGCAAGGTGTGCACATCCAACAGGATAAGTTGGAAGCAGATGAAGGACTACACCAGCATGAGAAATAGTTGGGAGAACCTGGAACAAAGCCAACTGAAAAAAATGACAGGGATCAATCTATCAGGGGAAGCAACTGAATGACAGCTTAGTATGGAGACTGGAGAAGTGGAGGATGCAACAGAGTGGTAAGATAAGACCACAAACGAAGAAGATGTCTTGGGAAGCCAGTGTGATTTTCCCATCGACCAGAAGCAAGTGCAGCAAGCTAGTCTGCAACAGAAGAACCAGCCAATGGAGTAGCTGGACAAGGTGATCGAGGAGATAAGGAAGATGATGTCAGAGTCGGTAGAGAAGTTGGTCAGCGGGAGGAAGCTGAGCAACAAGAAACCTGCATGAGTAGTAGGGAAGATGTAGGAACAAAATCAGCGGAGCATAGGAGTCGAGAGACAACTCCAGGAGAAAGTTTGGGATCCAGGTGGATTTCAGCCATGTTGGAGAGCTCATGAGCAGGATCTCATGATTTTTGCCACTGTGGAGTATGATGTAGGAGCATCACTCCATCTCAGCACATGCCAGCTAATTAACACACATGTTTCACATGTAAGGAAGGAGAGGCGTCACCCTTTTATTTTTTCCTCGAGGATCCAAGGCGTGATCTAGACATTAATTGAGAACAAGCTGGAAAAGCCAAATCGTGCTCTCGCACAAGCTGGAGATAAGGTCACCATTAATAGGCATACGATGAAATGGATCTGCGTCCAATTTGGAGCAGAATTTCCATCATTGTAATTTGTCCTTTCAATAAGTAGTAGGGGTGGTGATTTGACACCATTAATTAGCTTGTGAGGGAAGCTCATTTGAGCCCCTCTTGTATAAATCTTTGTATTGTAAGCAAAGTAGAGGGTTGGCCATGTAAGGTTGGCCATGTAAAGTTGATCATGTTAGGTTGGGTAGACGTTAGATAGACTGGAGGTTGATGAGATCCGAGACTCAGTTGTAGCTCATACTCCACCATTGTAAATCGACATTCCACCATTAATGTATGTGATGCTTGCAATATTATCATGTATTCTGTTGCAATGATATTTACTGTTAATTCCATTAATTTTGTGTGTTAGCAATAATTATATATTTACTCTGTTAAGTCATTTAACTTCATTTAAATGCATGATATATAAGTGTTATTCTACATAGTAGCGTTTCCCGACAATGGGGTTGATGCCCTGGGTTGTTACAATATGGTATCAGAGCCCCAGGTTTCAACGTTGAACCTGGATGGGCCGGATAGGTGGTCTTTGGACCCAAGGTTTTGAGTCGAAATGGTGTTCAAATGGAACCAATTTTGAACCTTAGAATATTTCTTAGTGCCAACGAGTTTCTTGGCCATGTTACGAAGCTCAAGAGGAGTAGTGTAGAATAAAACCGCAGTCGGCTTGGTGTTTGACCAGAGAGAGAGAGAGAGAGAGAGAGAGAGAGAGCTCAACACTTGGGGTGTTGAGAGCCATAGGATATGTTAGGGAAAAAGGAGAGTCCTTTACGACCGTCAAATCCTGAGAAGGCACAGGAAGGTTATCCTAGAATCTTTTCGAAGTTCGGCAATCGGGAGAAGCGGGGTGCGCTAAGACACAAACCTTTGAAACCTGAAACTTCGAAATCCCGAGAAGATATACACCGTGGATCTAGGAAAAAGAGCTTGACTGTTGGATCAAGAAGAAGAGAAGATTGTAATTTCGGGAGTTTGGTTGTCGGGAGAAGTGGGATGTGTTGACACACAAACTCCCGAAGCTCGAAATTACGAAATCCCAAAGATTCAAAGTAGTGGGTCATGCTGATGCCACTTGGATGAACATGGACACATGCGATGTGTGCCACGTGTCAGTGGGTCCCGAAGGAAAAAGTAGACATAGTGGGGACAAATGACGTCACCTAGGGTAACATGGACCTTCTTAAGTACACTACGTGTCACCACTGGGGTTGGTGACAACTATGTTGTGGGCCCGTAGGCTAGAAAGTTCGGAAGTTGGGAGTTGGAGAGGGAAGCGAGTGTGGATGCTTCCAGGACCGAAGTCCCAAACCTCCAAAACCCGAAACTCTAAAGTCCCGAACCTCGAAAGTCTCGGAGGCTTCGATGACAGGATTTTTCTTGTGTATGTCCACCGTCGGATGTTAGGTATGGTGGGTGGTTGATCCTCCTGCCTCGCGAGTTTGGTAATTCAAAACTTTAAATAACTGATGTGCTATGATTGGAGTTTTTCGAAATCCGAAGTCCCGATTAGAGAACCTTGAGACCTAGAGATTGGGCACAAAACTTGGTCATGTGGCTTGGGGAACTGAGAGAAAAGGGTCAGGGCCTGAGTTTACTACAGAGTCAAGAAGAGCTCAGAAAATTCATGAAAACTGAACGTTTTCTTGAATCAAATTTGTTTATGAATGTTGTGGGAATTGTTAAGGAATGATGACCTGACAAATTTTGGTTGACTGCGGGTTGTATTTGCAGAGTTCAATGAGTGTCAGAACTGAATAGAGTTGCCACTGAGTGCAAATAAATGGAAAAGGCACGAACTGCTTCAAGTTATGAGGATGAAGCAAAAGGAATGGATATTCATTTGGGAGTTGAAGTTTCGAAATCCAATGGACATGGAGATGAGTTATATAAGGAAGGAAATATGATGGAAATCATTGAATGATTGTAGAAAGATGCCCAAACTCACCGAGCAGATAGCAAGAAACTTATGAAATCTAAGGACAAGCAGGGAGAATTCAACTTAAAGTTGATGAAGAGTCTGGAGAGAATAGAAAATAAGTTGGACAAGTAGAGAGAATCAAGAAAAACAGGGAGTCACCAGGATTCTGAGGGAAGAAGATCAAGGAGTGTTGGTAGACACCATCATCACTCCCAAGGTTGCTCCAAGAGGAGGGAACACAGTAGTTCAAGCCCATCTCCTACCAGAAAGCACAAGAGATCTGGAGTGGATGAACTGAAGGGAGAAACAAACAAGATTAAGCCTCCTACATTTGATGGAGAACAAAAGGAGGAAGATGCCGAAACACGGTTGCTTGGCATGAGGAAATATTTCCAACTGTAGAATTATTCCTCTCATGCAGAAGGAAGAATTGCAATGTATCAATTGAAAGGAAATGCATCCATGTGGTGGGATCAACTTGTGTAGGTACAACACATTAGAGATAAATATATCACTTAGAGAGAATTCAAGAGGTATTTCGAGAATAAATACTTGACTAAAAGATATTATGATGGAAAGATGAAATAATTCTTTGAACTCAAGTTGGGCAAAATGACCATTGATGAATACGAGCGAAGATTTTTGGAATTGTTGAAGTATGTTCTGTTCATCAAAGATGAGACTGTCAATATTTAGAGGTATCTGAGTGGACTGCCACCTTCCATCAGTGACAAGATCCAGTATGATGACCCTAAGACTATGGAAGAAACGATAAGAAGAGAGAAATGCTTATATGAGAAACAAAGACAAAAGCCTACTTTTCAGAAGGCTTAGGATGTCAACAAGAAATTCTAGATGGATCAGAGGAAGAAGGGAACTAAGACACCCTTTTTCAGAAACATTCCTCAAGGATAGCCATCGTTTAGAGAGTCAAGAATGGTTGACATAGGGGAAAAAATTCCAAGGTAGACGCCCATTCAGTGTTGGGGCTGTCAGGCGAACGATAAGTACAAAGATTGTCCCCATAAAAAATGGAAAAGTGAGAGATGTCCATAATGTTCAGCAAGCTGAAACAATGGAGGACATGGGAAATAGAATGCCAAGGATATACGTAGCCCTAGACAATAAGCAAGATGAATATCAACCGCACATGATTGAAGTGGAAGGTATGATTGACAACCAACCATTTACTGTTTTAATTGATTCAGGGGCTAG
>JZKD02S2366025.1:0-11915 GCA_000966675.3 Picea glauca | reverse complement strand
AATGACCCACAAGCTGAAAATTTTATTACAGCTACTTGGATGTTTCCTCAACGACCTCCATATTTCGTGGCCTGAATCATTCTAAAAAAAAATATTGCGAAAATGGTGAGATGACCTGTAAATAACATACCTTTGAAAGCATCATCAAAAGAATCTATCCTCTCTCTAATTTCAGCCTTCTTTACTTCACCTTCTCTCTAATTATGACATTCAATTATGACAATCACTAGTTATGTGTCCATAGTTATGACATTTGTAACATTCAATGTCACGTGGGGCCACATAGGCATTTCTTGCTTGAAAATTTATTTTATAATCCCCGCAGTCTGCAACCTTATGTCCAAAATTAGTACAATAAAAAAATGACCATAAAAAAAATTGCATACCTAGGAGTGAATGATCTTCTTTGTGGTGTAGTCCTTATGAATTTCTACCTTGAGTGATCATGATCATAATTGAAGTTTCTTTGTGGCTTGAACATAGATGGTCTTCTTAAAGATGTATCTTCAATAGTTTTCTTAGATTATGGTTGATCACGATTCCTTCCTCTGAGTACTTATGAATAACTCTTTCTATTTTCTTCATTCTTCTTTTCTAACAACCTAGAGTGCTTATCGTCTTTCTCTATAACTGATGTGGATGTTTATGTCTCTTCAACGTTCTTGTTAAGCCTGATGATTTTACTTCTCAAAGTGACAACTTCTTCTTCAAGCTTCTCAACCTCTTGTTATTTCTTCATTATTTGAGACTTCATGACCTCTTTTGTTCTTTTTGTTTCTTCAAGCTGGATTTTTAATGTTATTATTTCTTCTTCAAGTCCTTTCTCTTCTTGACCAAAATCTGCCTCAAGCTGGTTTAGATCGTTAGTTCTTTCCTTAAGATGATCTGTCAATATCTTCTCTATCATTTCCGCTTCTTCTTTATGTGTTGCTATGTTGGCTTCCAAATATTTCTTTTGATATTCAATATTTTCTTCGATCTTTCTATCTTCTTCTAGCTGAGTTTTTAAGTTCTCGATGACCTGTTGGGATTCTTAAAAAATGTAAACACTTTCCTTTTGTTTGATCAATTATTTCTTGAGTGAATTGTTTTATTCTCTTTCTTTTCTTAGTTCATATAAAGCACTAATCAATTCTGCTTCATAATTGTCTTCTTTTTCAATTAGTCTTTTTGTCCCATTTCCTTCATGGCATTATATTTCAAGATGTTTGTTTTTTTCACAATTAAAGCAAAACAACATACCTTTGTTGATTATGTACTCTGCATCTTATGAATCTGTTTGACATGGTGAACATATTTCTTCTTGATATGTACTTGCATCTTCTTTAGCATTTTCTAAATCTGTGATGGGTGAAGAATATATGTCATGTAACTTATCCCAAAGTTCTTTGGTTGATAAATGGTTACCAACCTTTTCTCTTACCCGATTAGGTAATCCTTCCCAGATGAAATCCATTGCTATTTTTTTATTCTTCTTCAATTCCTTCTTGGTTGAAGTCTTTTCCCTTTTTGAACTATCATATCCTGTAACGAATGATAACCAAATATAATGTTCATGTGCCTGTAAAAATACTTCTATGCTTCTACTCCATATCTCATACTTTAACCCATTCTGACCATTAAACAATGGTTCTCCATTATTAGAATAATCCATGATCTCATTCCAGTGGTTAAAATAATTTCTGAAGGAACCTGCTCTGATACCAATTGTTGGATTACTGAGAGGGGGGGTGAATCAGTAATAGAGAAATTTAATCATTTTTAACCACAAAATGCAAGTGTTATATCAATGTAACATTATCATCCAATATTTGCAGACTAAATAAACAATGAACAAATGAGAAATCATACACATACACAGTACACCAGTGTTTTTACGTGGAAACCCAAAGTGGGAGAAAACCACATAATGTTTTTTCTTATATGTCTTTAAGAATTACATGAACATTGGACACCAACTTCCTTTGTTTTCCAACTACAACTAGAATGAGACTCCAACCCCCTAATTTCTCAGGCTACAGCTTGAGGGAAGCTCCAAATCCCCATTTCTATGGATAGAACCAGAAGGAGGTTACAACCCCCTATGTTCTCAAGTTACAACTGAAAGGTGGCTACAACCACCTGTCCTTGCCCGTCCAACCGCCCTGAAATATAAGTAGAATGATGAAACCACTGTCACACTATCACTATGAGATATAATGTTGTAAACATGTACCATTCAACCTGCACCAAACAACCTGTAACAACTTGTACCAATAACCTGTGCTAACATGTACCATGCATCAACATGTACCTCAACATGTACCATAAAAAAATACATCAACCATGTACCAAACCTGTACAAATAACCTATCACAATAACATGTCTAAACAACCTATCACAACAACCTATCTCATCAATATTATCAACCAAATTAGATCTACTTACCAAGATCAATTACTAAGACAACTCTCAAGCATATGCACAATATCACAAAGTTGTGCATCAACCAAGCATAACAGAACAACTAATAATCATCACCAAGATCAATATGTTCTTTTAATAATATACCAAGACAAGTATGCTACAACATACATAAACCATGTGTAAACAATACTACTAACAAGTGCCTCCAACCATGTACCAAGTATGTACCAATCATGCATCAACTACTCATCAACTGTGACTCATCAAGATATACCAACATCATCAACTATACACCTCATATATGTGTCAACTCATCAACTACTTGTCTCAACCATGTACCCAACATGTACCTCAACCAAAAGTCCTTGTCAATTTCATCATCCAAATCTGATTTGTAACTCTGTAATAGACCTAGTGTATATGATCACATACCTGTGAACATTCATTAACTTTAACATCAAGGGACTAACATTTTCATCAAACTTTACTTTAGTCTCACATGACTAATTTTGGATTAGTGAACAACCCTAACTTGAAATAATCATAAATATGTACCTGTAATGAATAAATATATGAAAATAGTACACAATGTTCTTCAATGTCTTTTATGCAATTCCTCTAGGTTTCACTGCTTGGAACCTCTTAGAAAGGAGTTATAGAAAAAATGTCATACCTTGTTGAATTATGGATTATTCTAGAGAGTGAACTTGTAGGGTGTGCCCCGCACAGAATATTTGTTGTATGGATCTAAAAATGGTTCACATAATACTACAGACTATACTCTAACCAATGCATTTTTTCTTACTGAATCTAGATCTGTTATGAAGAAGTTATGACGTTTTAACCCGAAACACCTGTTTTAGACTAGTTTCAGGACTAGCTACAAACCCTATTTTTCACGGAGTGTAAATCCACAAATACAACGACCCACAAGATGAAATTTTTATCAAAGCTATTTGGATATGTTTCCTCAACAACCTCCATATTTCATGGTCTGAATCATTCTATAAAAAAAATTATTATGAAAATGGTGAGATGACCTATAAATAACATAACTTGGAAAGTATCATCAAAAGAATTTATCCTCCCTTGAATTCGACCTTCTTTACTTCACCTTCCCTCTGAAATTTGGTGATGACATCCCCCTTCTCTCCGAACAATGAGGGGTCATCGTGACATCTCGGTCTAGGATCGTTCAAGTCATCGAGTCGAATGACTCTTTGGGCTCCTGATGCAATCATTTTCAACTTGACACAGGTCCCCATTTTTATTTTTTATTTCCTCGACACCCGTGATGTGGCACCCGCGGACCCTCTCCTTGGCGCTTTTCAACTCTTATGTGCAGGGTCTTAGCTCTTGATTCTAAGCTCCTGCCTTGATGTGACCACAGACTGCAACCGTGGGTCAACTCCCTTCGCGACCCTGCACTTCGGGACTTTCGCGAGTTTCTTCCTCCTTTTGTCGATTTTTGAATAGGTGAACTTCTCTGGGACTAGATCTACGACCCTCGTTCTTCTCGTGATCAATGACTATGATTGACCTCATGAGTTTAGACTTCACGATTCTTTTCTCCCCTTGACTCTGCTGTCTCCAATCGTGAATCAACGATGTGTTGATCCCTTGCCACGTGCCTTTCCAGATCCAACGGTCTGGATTTGAAATCGCTCTTTGCGACTTCGTGAAGATCCTTTGCTTGCTCCCGGAAAACTTTACAAAGTTCCTATTCCTGAAACTATGAATCTTTTGCCACATGTCTCCTCCTTGACAGTGGATGACTTCTCCGACTTCAAGACTTCGACAAGACCTCAACTCCCTTGCACACTTAGTGCAATTTCAGCTTTCGAGACTTAGGTTGTTCTCGAAGGCTTTCTGCACTCCTTGCATAAATCTGTGCAACTCTCCTGTGAATTTTCTCGGCTTGAAAGCCTTCAAGGTTTAAAGTTCCTCTCCGAGCTTCTCATGCCCTCCTGGCAACTTCTCGCCCTTCCTCCTGAGCTTATAAGGAAAGTTCCCAACACCTTAGGCGCACTCCTTGTGCTTGGCTCAGTTCTTCAACGACTTCTCCCTCGACCTTATGGAAAGGTTTAAGGTGTCTCCTTTCCTTTGTCGATGCACTTCTTGCAAAGCCTTCCTTCACTAGAATGTTCAGGAATTCTAGGACTCCTCTACACCTTCAGTCGTGTAGTTCCTGGGTATGCTCACGCAAGCTCGATGCCCTCCTGGAAGAGTGTTCCAGAGTGTTTTGTAACTCTAGACTATGCTTCTCTCCACACAGTCTTTCTTTTCAAGGGACTTAACCACATTGAAATTTCTCCCTGAGTTAGTGAAAAAATTTGGTGTTCCCTCCTGACAATTTCTCTTCTGACTAACACTCCTTGCATCGTTTTACAAAGTGCCTCTTATCTGTCGCACACTCCTTGCACTTAGCCTAGAGAACCAGACTTAACTCAACACACTCTTGGATAGAAAATTGTATCTCTATCCCTGCAGATGATTTCTAACATTCATCTACAACTCAAATGCATGTAAAATACATTCATAACACAACACTCATTGAACAAAAAGATAAAACAGGAAAAACTGTCATTTTCTATTAATGGTGGAATGTTGATTTACAATGGTGGAGTCCGAGCTACAATTGAGTCTCAGCTCTCATCAACCTCCAGTCTATCTACCAAATGTCTATCCAATGTCTACCCAACCTAACATGACCAACCTTACATGGCCAACCCTCTACTATGCTTACAATACAAATATTTATACAAGAGGGGCTCAAATGAGCTTCCCTTGCAAGATAATTAATGGTTTCAAATAACCACCCTTGTTGCTTATCGAAAGGTAAAACTACAATGATGGCAATTCTTCTCCAAATCGGACATAGATCCATTTCATCGTCAGCCTATTAATGGTGACCTTATCTCCAGCTTGTGCGAGAGCACGATCTGGATATTCCATCTTGTCTTCTGTAATATCCCCAAGTACGAGCCCTGTTGTAATCATGTTTATGAATTGTAAATCATGTTTTGTAGGCTGGTGAGCCGAGTATTGATAATCTAGTAGGCTTATGTGTTTATTAGGCCAGGGAGCCTAAGTGTTAAAGGCCAAGAACATGTTTTTGTATATGTAATATGCAGAACATTAACAAAGATTAAACATCATTGGTGCAGACCGACCATGAAGAAAGAGTGATGGGGGACTAAGCTTCCACAGGGTGGGTAAGGGAAAAGGGGCTGAAATGTTGGAAAGAGGGGCTAATCTTAGGGGGCTTAAGTCCTTGAGAACAATATTTTATTATTATTCTAAAGCTAGGTGAAAAAACATGTTTTTATCCTAAGTCCTGGGAGAGGCAAGCATGCAGCTCCAACGTGTGCAAAAGGGAATGCATGCAACTCTAGGAAGACAAGTGTCAATCTAGGCACATGTGGTTAAAAGTTGAAATGTCAGCTGAGTTTGGGGGTTCGTCCTCCATTCTTTCGTCGGCTGTCTGAAATAATGAATTTTGTCTGATCTTTATATGCCTCACATAGCTATGAAACTCGAGGCCTGTGATGTTTTCTTGAGAGGCTGATACACCCTTTGTCTGAACCGTTGAGTCTGTGTTCGACCTCTATGTGGCTTCCTTGTCACGCACCTTGAAAACCAACAAAAAACCTGAGAATTGAGCCTTGTCACATGTGTGTCCTGTGAGCCTAGCTTATCCTCTCTTGCAGGGTCGAGTCTGTACTTGAATTATCTTTGGGTTGCTACCTTCTATGTTTCTTGAGTGGAATTGACCAGTTGTTTTTTATGTTATCCTCACTTTATGGGAATTGGGCTGAAGTTGGTTGAAGAACCGGGTTGTCAGGCCTGTGAACAACTCTCTCCAGGTGAGAGAGTCCAACACCAGCTACGGAGCTCTGATAATTCTTGATCTGACCTGTTGTCAAGTCCCAGAGAGGGAGGTGAAGCACCAATGGACTGTGATTGTGAAGGTCTATACTCTCAGGTGGAACAAGCATGTGGGGACCGAGAGTCCATGAGTAGTGGGTGTAAGAAGGCTCTTGGAGAGAATCCTTCTGGTTGCTCTATGTAGTTTTCCTGTAACCTCAACCTAGTCTAGGATTCCTTTGCCTTGCGTGGAGCTTAGTCCCAACTCAGGGATGACCCGCTATTGAGCGTGATGAGCAGCGAGGTCTATGGCTGGGAGGTTCATGGAAGGTCTGCATGTAGTTGATGGAGTTACCATAGTTTCAAAGATAAGTATATGCACGTGTTTAATTTCAATTAAAATGCATGTCTGTGATGCTTGCAATATTATCATGTATTCTGTTGCAATGATATTTACTCTTAATTCCATTAATTATGTATGTTAGTAGTAATTAATTCCATTAATTCTTGGGAATACCGTGCAATCGTGCTATTTCCCTCATAAAAATATCAACAATGTTAGTTGCCTTGTGAGTAGTCTTTAATGGAATAAAATGGGCAGCTTTCGTAAGCTTGTCCACCACCACCATGCTTGAATCATGATGCTTGCATGTTCTGGGAAATCCTGTGATGAAATCCATTGTCACCACTTCCCACTTCCACTTAGGAATGGGTAAAGGCTGCAGCAACCCTACTGGGTGTCTATGCTCAACTTTAACCTTTTGGCATTCCATACATCTGGTGATGTATTCTGCAATCTCTTTCTTCATACCTAGCCAAAAGTAATGGCTCTTGACTGCTGCCACAATCTTCTAATATCTAGAGTGTCCTACATAAGGCACATTTTCATTTCATGCAAAATCATAATTTTCAAGTCCTAGACATTAGGTACATAAATTTTGTTCTTGTACAGAAGTATTCCATCCATTTCCAACTTATAATTTTCCACTTTCTATGGCATCTCACCTTGTTGTATCTTTTCTACCAAATCCCTGTACTGCAAATCTGTATTTGCAGCCTTCGAAATTCTTCCTTTAATATCAGTTTGGTACATGCTAATGGATGTAGCATGTAAGTTATGCACTCTCTTGTTGAGTGCATCAACCACTTTGCTCTGTTTTCATTTGATATGCTTGATATCAAAGTCATAGTCACAGAGAAACACCAACCACCTACTATGTCTAGCGTTCAAGGTTGGTTGATCAAACAAATACTTTAGATCGTTATAGTATGTACTCAGTTCAAACCTCCTTCCCATGAGGTAATGTCTCCATTTATTTAGAGCATGCACTATGGATGCCAACTCCAAGTCATGAGTGGCATAGTTCCTTTCATGCTCTTTCAACTTTATGGATTCATAACAAATCATGAATCCATTCTGACTGAGGACTCCTCCCAGTCCTTCTTTGCATGCATATGTGTACACCACAAAGTCTTCATTCGGATTTGCAATCCTTAGGATTGGAGCACTAGTTAATAGTTGCTTCAATCGATGAAATATTTTCTCACAATCTTCTATCCACTGAAACTTCTTCTCCTTCCTTTGAAAGGAAGTGATAGGGTGAGCTATCCTCGAGAATCCTGCAATAAACCTTCTGTAATAACCAACTAGACCCATAAATAATATGACTTCTGTCATGTATTTGGCGCTGACCATTCTCTGATGGCTTCAATATTCTCAGGATCTACAACTATCCCATCCTTCAAAATAATATGCCCCAAGTATTGGATCTTCTCCCGATAAAAAACGCACTTGCTCAACTTGGCATATAGTTGGTCTCTCTTAGCACTTGCAGAACCATCCTCAGATGATGTTCATGCTCTTCCTCTGACTTGGAATACACCAGGATATCATTTCAGAAGACTATGACAAACTTGTCTAGATAGTCCCTGAATACACCATTCATCAAGAACATAAAAAAAGCAGGTGTATTCGATAGCCCAAACGGCACCACTGTGAACTCGTAATGACCATACCTTGTTCTAAAGGCAATCTTGCTAATGTCTTCATGCTTTATCCTTACATGGTGATATCCTGACCTGAGATATATCTTCGAAAATATCTTCGCATCCTTCAACTGATCGAAGAGGTCATCAATCCTCGGCAGAGGATATTTTTTCTTTACAATTACTTTTTTCAATTGTCTGAAATCGATACACAATCTCAGTGTCCTGCCCTTCTTCTTCATGAACAGGACCGGGGTTCCCCAAGATGACACACTTGGGCGTATATACCCCTTCTTCAGAAGCTCTTTATGTTGCAATTGCAGCTCTTTCATCTCTAGCATACTCATTCTGTAAGGAGCTTTTGACATTGGAGCTGCTCCAGGCATCAAGTTTACAGAAAATTCAATATCTCTCTTCAGGGGTAATTCAGATACCTCCTAGAATACATCTTCAAACTCTTTTAGCATGCATGATCTTCAATCTTTGAGATCTCATCCTTAGATGCTTCCTCCACATGGGCTGCAAATAATTGACAGTATTTCCTTTAGCACTTCTTCAACTGCATTGCTGAGATTTCTCTGATAGCAACAACTCTAGAAATCCTTGGATAGTTTTTCAATTTCCTTCCTCATTCAGACAAGTGAATGCCTTGTTACGACAGTCCAAGATGGCATGGTGTTGGTCCAACCAGTCCATCCCAATTAAACAGTCATAAGAACCTAAAGGCAGAATGTTCAATTAAGCCTTTTTGCTCAATCCATTCATGTCCACAAGACAAGACTTAACCAACTCAGTGAATTTTCTCTTGGTTCTTGTAGCCAACTGCACTAACCAAGACTTTTCATGTTTGATTTTCAACAAATGCAAACTTTCCACCACTCTAGGATCTATATAACTATGACTAGCCCCTGAATCAATTAAAACAGTAAATGGTTGGTTGTCAATCATACCTTCCACTTCAATCATGTGCGGTTGATATTCATCTTGCTTATTGTCTAGGGCTACGTATATCCTTGGCATTCTATTTCCCATGTCCTCCATTGTTTCAGCTTGCTGAACATTATGGACATCTCTCACTTTTCCATTTTTTATGGGGACAATCTTTGTACTTATCGTTCGCCTGACAGCCCCAACACTGAATGGGCGTCTACCTTGGAATTTTTTCCCCTATGTCAACCATTCTTGACTCTCTAAACGATGGCTATCCTTGAGGAATGTTTCTGAAAAAGGGTGTCTTAGTTCCCTTCTTCCTCTGATCCATCTAGAATTTCTTGTTGACATCCTAAGCCTTCTGAAAAGTAGGCTTTTGTCTTTGTTTCTCATATAAGCATTTCTCTCTTCTTATCGTTTCTTCCATAGTCTTAGGGTCATCATACTGGATCTTGTCACTGATGGAAGGTGGCAGTCCACTCAGATACCTCTAAATATTGACAGTCTCATCTTTGATGAACAGAACATACTTCAACAATTCCAAAAATCTTCGCTCGTATTCATCAATGGTCATTTTGCCCAACTTGAGTTCAAAGAATTATTTCATCTTTCCATCATAATATCTTTTAGTCAAGTATTTATTCTCGAAATACCTCTTGAATTCTCTCTAAGTGATATATTTATCTCTAATGTGTTGTACCTACACAAGTTGATCCCACCACATGGATGCATTTCCTTTCAATTGATACATTGCAATTCTTCCTTCTGCATGAGAGGAATAATTCTACAGTTGGAAATATTTCCTCATGCCAAGCAACCGTGTTTCGGCATCTTCCTCCTTTTGTTCTCCATCAAATGTAGGAGGCTTAATCTTGTTTGTTTCTCCCTTCAGTTCATCCACTCCAGATCTCTTGTGCTTTCTGGTAGGAGATGGGCTTGAACTACTGTGTTCCCTCCTCTTGGAGCAACCTTGGGAGTGATGATGGTGTCTACCAACACTCCTTGATCTTCTTCCCTCAGAATCCTGGTGACTCCCTGTTTTTCTTGATTCTCTCTACTTGTCCAACTTATTTTCTATTCTCTCCAGACTCTTCATCAACTTTAAGTTGAATTCTCCCTGCTTGTCCTTAGATTTCATAAGTTTCTTGCTATCTGCTCGGTGAGTTTGGGCATCTTTCTACAATCATTCAATGATTTCCATCATATTTCCTTCCTTATATAACTCATCTCCATGTCCATTGGATTTCGAAACTTCAACTCCCAAATGAATATCCATTCCTTTTGCTTCATCCTCATAACTTGAAGCAGTTCGTGCCTTTTCCATTTATTTGCACTCAGTGGCAACTCTATTCAGTTCTGACACTCATTGAACTCTGCAAATACAACCCGCAGTCAACCAAAATTTGTCAGGTCATCATTCCTTAACAATTCCCACAACATTCATAAACAAATTTGATTCAAGAAAACGTTCAGTTTTCATGAATTTTCTGAGCTCTTCTTGACTCTGTAGTAAACTCAGGCCCTGACCCTTTTCTCTCAGTTCCCCAAGCCACATGACCAAGTTTTGTGCCCAATCTCTAGGTCTCAAGGTTCTCTAATCGGGACTTCGGATTTCGAAAAACTCCAATCATAGCACATCAGTTATTTAAAGTTTTGAATTACCAAACTCGCGAGGCAGGAGGATCAACCACCCACCATACCTAACATCCGACGGTGGACATACACAAGAAAAATCCTGTCATCGAAGCCTCCGAGACTTTCGAGGTTCGGGACTTTAGAGTTTCGGGTTTTGGAGGTTTGGGACTTCGGTCCTGGAAGCATCCACACTCGCTTCCCTCTCCAACTCCCAACTTCCGAACTTTCTAGCCTACGGGCCCACAACATAGTTGTCACCAACCCCAGTGGTGACACGTAGTGTACTTAAGAAGGTCCATGTTACCCTAGGTGACGTCATTTGTCCCCACTATGTCTACTTTTTCCTT
This sequence comes from Picea glauca, assembly GCA_000966675.3. NCBI lineage: Eukaryota > Viridiplantae > Streptophyta > Pinopsida > Pinales > Pinaceae > Picea > Picea glauca. The sequence continues at coordinate 743 of JZKD02S2366025.1, read as the reverse complement.
CGGGACCCACTGACACGTGGCACACATCGCATGTGTCCATGTTCATCCAAGTGGCATCAGCATGACCCACTACTTTGAATCTTTGGGATTTCGTAATTTCGAGCTTCGGGAGTTTGTGTGTCAACACATCCCACTTCTCCCGACAACCAAACTCCCGAAATTACAATCTTCTCTTCTTCTTGATCCAACAGTCAAGCTCTTTTTCCTAGATCCACGGTGTATATCTTCTCGGGATTTCGAAGTTTCAGGTTTCAAAGGTTTGTGTCTTAGCGCACCCCGCTTCTCCCGATTGCCGAACTTCGAAAAGATTCTAGGATAACCTTCCTGTGCCTTCTCAGGATTTGACGGTCGTAAAGGACTCTCCTTTTTCCCTAACATATCCTATGGCTCTCAACACCCCAAGTGTTGAGCTCTCTCTCTCTCTCTCTCTCTCTCTCTCTCTGGTCAAACACCAAGCCGACTGCGGTTTTATTCTACACTACTCCTCTTGAGCTTCGTAACATGGCCAAGAAACTCGTTGGCACTAAGAAATATTCTAAGGTTCAAAATTGGTTCCATTTGAACACCATTTCGACTCAAAACCTTGGGTCCAAAGACCACCTATCCGGCCCATCCAGGTTCAACGTTGAAACCTGGGGCTCTGATACCATATTGTAACAACCCAGGGCATCAACCCCATTGTCGGGAAACGCTACTATGTAGAATAACACTTATATATCATGCATTTAAATGAAGTTAAATGA
>JZKD02S2366014.1:7687-22089 GCA_000966675.3 Picea glauca | reverse complement strand
ATCTAGACTCGACGAAATTCCGCGAAACTTTCTACACTGTCTGGCATGGTCATTTACATCATTCCTAAACAATAGCTACCAAAGGATGAGATCATTAGAACGCCGTTCACCACTTCGGAGGAATTATTGCATGTGTGAGAGAAAAACTCATGGGAAATCAACCAGGCTGAAAAGCCCAGTTGACAACCTGAGGATAAAAAACCCTCGGTGAAAGGAACTCTCCTAATGAAAACATCCCAAGGTACCTGACCTAACTATGATCCGTGCAGACTTATTACATTACTAACCCACGCAGGGGTGCGGAAATTTCGTTTACAAAATTTTGTGTTGGAGGCATAAAATGCCCAAGTAGAACCAATATTGTCTTCGACATATCTGCATCTGATGATGCATACTTCATGGCACATGAGTTGACCCCCTAGCTGAATAGGCGGTCAACAGACCTAAAATGTAAAATTAGGTCTGGTATTGTATAAATGAGAGATTTTACCTTCATTTTTTCATCACAACACACTCACTCCATAAGGAGGTCTGAAATTTGCGCATTCTCTTGGGTTATTGGCTGATTTAGTGATGCACACTTGTTGAAGGAGGATCATTTTGGCATATTTTGGCTTTTCTCTTGAAGGAAGGTGTTACAACTAGGGTTTGCATTTATATTTCTTGGTGAATTGTAAGTATTTTTCTGAAAAACTTCTTGAATGAATGGTTGTAGTTTAATTTCTTGCATATGTTTATGATTATTGCTGAACAAAACCCTAGGTGACAAGAACACAAGTAGGTCCTTGTCTCATGTCCCCTGATAGAGAAATTTTTTAGCCATTGAAAGAGAAGAGAGAGCCTAGCCATAGCTACACCCTCTTTTTCTCTTCATTTATTGCTAGCCATACCATTTAGAGGCCAATAAGAGAGAGACATCTTAAGTCTAGGTCTACTACACTTAGGGCCGTTTTTTCTCTAGGGTTTTCTGAAAAGGCCTTGCTGTAGCAACACCTTGCTTCACCAAACCGTCTAGTCTTGGTTTTATGCTTCATCTTTCAGCTAGCTGTTTTTCCATTTGAGTTAAGGAAGGAGGAGAGAGAACGAGGCCTTGCCATAGCAACACCAGAGTGAGTCTCTCTCCCCTAGGGTTTTGATTTTGAGGTATGGCCTTAGCAAAACCTCAAAACTTCCCCCTCTAGTCCTTAGCCATTTTGACCTTTGTCTCCTTCAACTCTTGCATCCTTCACTATTGACTCCATTAAACCCTAAGGCACTGATCCTAAGACCTCATGCGTTGAAGTGGATTTGATCTAAACACTCTCAAAACCTTGAATTGAAACCCTAACGTCACTAACCCTAGCCTAAACTAACCTTCTAACCCTAAGTGTTGTCATCATCCTTAGCTATTTACATCATTGGTGCAACAACGTTTTGTCTTATGAGCAATTGAATGGTGATTTAGGCATAAATTGAATGAAGTGTTGATCTACTACATTGAATGCCATATCATTTCAATATTTATTGGTGAAGTGACATAGTTTTCATTGATATTTATAAACATTGACTTCATCAATATTTATTGCTAAATTGCTTATATGTTTATCTGATAGTCATCTATTTATAATATATATGAAGTACTAACCCATTGAACTAGCTTGAATATATCAGTTTGTTGTTGCTTTGTCCCAGGCAGGTGTATTTCTTTGGGGGTTTTACTTCATTGTTGGTTGTTTATCCGGGACTATCTGTTTGGTGGTGACTTGTGAGGGGGGAAACTTATCCTTGTCTTTTTATCCTTCTTGCCTCCTCAAACCCCCAGGTCATCGAGGACGTCTCCCCTGGGCCTAACCTCCCTAAAGAGAAAGAACCATCCCATTGTGGTGACATTTGGTGGGATTGGTTCCTGTTACACTAGTTTGACTCTCTATCTTATAGTCTTTTACCCTTGCTACAAACTGTGCGATAACATTTTGGCGCCGTTGCCGGGGAACACTGAGTCAATTCTCCTCAAGACGACACTTTTCGGTAAGCCTTGCCTCAGAGAGTCTTATTATTACAAGCTTACCTGGCGACTCCACTTAGGGTGTTTTCCCTTATCCTTTGATAGTTTTAGGAAAATTATCTTGCGACTCCACTAATATTTTTCAGGGTGCCACCTTACTTTCAAATCTATGATATTACCAAGTTATGGGATCATGGCACACTAGGAACAAATGTATCTGAGTATTGATTTCATAAGTTTTCAAGTATACCCAAATTACTTTGATACAAAATGGCTAAACAACTCTCCAATATTTTTGGGCCTCCCAACTCCTCACATCGTAAATTTTTTAGAGTATTTGAGCGAGATAGAGTTGGGAGGAGAGGATGCTCTTATAAAATTATTCTTACTCACTCTGCCCTCCTACTTACAAGATTGGTTTAAGGGTTGTTGCAAAGATAGGGGCATATCATCTTTCATACACCTCATCAGTAGGTTTATAGACTTTACCAAACCACATTGCCAAACATATGAAGATGTCCTTCAAAATCTCATGGTAGCCTTGGATGACAAAGGATTAACCATTGAGATTGTAGAATATCTCAGGAAAGCATATCATGATCAATACCAAGAATCCTCTAATATGAAAGATGAGGTTTATGAAGAAGTTTGTCAACCCCTTGAAGAAGAGCAAGACATCTCCCATAATTCAATAGAATGCAGTGAAGATATGACTAGAGAAGTAAATTATGAGGATAAAGCACCAGTAACCATTCCTCCATCCGACAAAGCTCTCCAAGATCCTATTCCTCCAACAAAAAATGAAGAGAATGAGGTAAGTTATTTTCCTTTCAAAACTTTTGATGATACCTCATCCTATGATTCAGAGAGTGAAGAAGAGATGGAACCCTTGGAAAAGCTAGATCCACTATATCTCAAGATTGAAGATGTAGAGACAAATCTTCCACTTGAAGAAGACATCCAAATAATTGAAGCTCCTGCACAGGATGGATTAAGCAAGGTGAGTTATTTCCCTTTCCAAAATTTTAATGATTCTTTATCTTATGATGTAGTGTGCAAATAAGTGTTGGATGTTCTAACCCCTTCATGTTTTGATAAAAATGAGGACTTTGTTGATGACATTGATGAGTTCATGAAGCGTAAATGGGATGTGATTAAATATGATGGGGATCCCATTTACGACATTGAGGGTCATTCCCAAGAGTTGCCTTTGCATCTAGCACATGAAGATACTAATAATTTTGACATTTGGCAACAAGAACCTGACCTTATTCAAACACCCAAGGATGACTTGATGCTATGCTTTCCTAATGATTTTCGGTCATACCTTGAGGACTTTGATGATTGCTCGTCTGAGAATTTGGATTTATTCTATGAAGATGACTATCAACCATCGCTATGCTCAAGTTTTGACAGGAGTAAGAGCGTTGTTTTCCTAAAGAGATATTCTCATGACATTTTTCTCCAGCCACCTCTTATTACCTTACCTTGTTGTATCATTAAAGGTGTAGTTGGGAATTATGTCTTTTGCATCGAGTTTCCTCTGAAGCAAACATGAGAATCCAAGGGTTGGTTGAAAACTACAAATTTCAGTCTATCATCTCATTTTTTCAACTTTCCCTTGAGAGTTTTCCAGTCGTCTGCTAGATCTTTGTCGATCCCTTCCGAGGCTTTAGAGCATGAGGACGTCCTAGGTAGCCAGTTTGCAGACCTTTCGAGCCAGTATTCTAAACCATGAACTTTTGTTGATTCCTTCCTGAAGTGGATTGAGTGCTTTCCTCAGAAGTTGACTTGGCATGAATTTTTCCCTCCCACTCGCCTCCATGAGCTAGACCTTACAACTTCCATAGATACAATGCATTTTCTAACTCATGGCATTTTTATCCTTGAATTATCATTGTTTTGGTTTATGATGAAGAACAAAGGCAGGTATCGTGGGACGTTGCTAGATTGGATTCACTGGTTGTTTGACTACACCCAACATTCTAGCCAATCGGTAAGTACAGGTAAGAAGTTTTCTTTCACATTATTACTTATTGATTGCTTTATTTTAGTCTGTATATCTATGTATGCTGGGGTGGCATTATGTAGTGTCCCCCACCTCTTAGAGAAGTGATGAGGAGACTCAGTGGCCTGGGTACCCCCACTAGGTCATAGTCTTACACTGAAGGGGGAAGTCAATGAAGCTAAAGTCATAGTTTTAAGTTGACTTAAGAAAGGAAAAGGGGATTAAAGGTAAAAGATAACTCAACAGAAGAATAGAAGATTAACCCTAGAGTTAACTTAACTCAACAGAGAATTAGAAGGAAAAGGTATAAGTAAGAGGTTGGGGCGCACATATTAGGCATTCTGGTTTTGTATTAGCATTTGCTATTGCTCTTGAGCATTCAGTTTGGGGGTTTTGCTGTATAAACCCTTGTGACCAACTTAGTGGTGAAATATCCACTCACCTTGTTCCACAGCTTGGTCTTGGGGACGAAATATTCCTCCACACCCTTCTAGTCTCAGTTCATCTCCATCTAGTGCTTCAGAAGGTAGCAGGCCGTACTGTTCTTGTGATTCCAGCAAGGGCGCACCATTATTTAGAGGGAGGTTTGATCCAGCTTATCCAGAGGGCCTGGGGCCATTCCAACACTTGGGTTTTTTTTGCAGGGGCATGATCATCAGTTTGAGTACTTTTTTGGAGAGTTATCATCCTCAAATCATTATCTGCAGATTGGGACGTCTTGGAGCCATAGGGGGTGTCCTGTGATTCAAAAAAACTCAGATCTAGAGAGATCTGTTTGTGATTTGGTCCTGAAACTTCTTCCACGGGATTCTCTTAGCCCGATCTACATTCTGGAAGAGTTTCAAGCCATTTGGAGTCATATTTCTACAGGGACGAGTTGCATTGGGATTTCAGCTATTCATGAGGGCGCAACTCCCTTAGGAGAACCATCAGTTGGAGGGGTTAGACTTGGACGTTGGGCCTGAAACTTCTGGAGGAGATTCCCACTGTCTTGATCTATCATTGGGTCGAGTTTGAGCTCATTTGGAGGATCTTGTCATCAGGGCCGAATTCCTTGAGGGTTTCAGTCTTCATTTGGAGCGTGGCACTCTTCAGCTAGAGGGTTTGACACCCAAATCTGCTGGGTATTGGTCTTCATCACTTCTTCAGCCTTTGGAGGCTTATTTTGTATCGGCAGAGCATTTTGTAGCAGCTCATATCTATTGATTGTACGACCATCTGAGGTTTATGCCAGATCGGCCATCTATTGTATTGATTCTACATAATAAAAAGGTCAGATCTTGTTTGTGCTTCCATATCTTGATTGTGTTATGATCTTGATGTGTTGGATGAATCTTGTATGCACTTAATAACTCCATAAACACCTGCATAACAATAAATCAGTAGTAGTTAGTGATACCAAGTGAAAAATTTGGCTTGGGATCATTACAGTGGTATCAGAGCTTCGATCCTCCAAACCCGTGGAGAGATCGACGCATGCAGAGGTACAGTGTAATTGTTATGGGTCGGAGGAAGAAAAACAACAGTGAAACAGAGGCAGAAATGGAAGGGTCAGGGGATGACCATGAGCCTCAGGTCTTGGCTCTCTTAGTAGCCGAATTTGGTAAGTTCCAGCAAAACATGAACTGCACAAAAAGCACATTGGTCCAACAGTTGGATGAGTATCAGGAAACCAACAGAAGGGGACAGGCCGAAATCTCTGAAACCTTGAAGAAAGTTGATGAGAATCTACAGAAAATGAACGAGAACCAAACTAGTATAACCGACCTTATGATGCAAGTAACCCATCGACGCAAGGATCCTGATTCGTATGGGAATAAGGAGGCTGGGGGTTCCGGTGGAACCCATGAGGAAGTCAGATATAACCCGGAGAAAGCACCGGGATTCGAAGGAAGTCTGAGAGGTGGCACGTTCCATGGGCAGATGGGTAGCAGGGCCAATCATAGGCCATACATGCCAGTGTTCATAGATGAACAGCTCGACCGACACTCAGGTAGCAGAGTTAACCCCAGACCATACATGCCCACATTCACAGATGAGCAAGGGCCACATGAACAGGTTGAAGACTTTGTGGAGCAATTTGCCAGGAGTACCAAGGAATACTACAACTTGGATATGAAGGTTCAAAGACAGATGTCCCTAGACCAGTATTGTCAACTCAGGTTCAGAAACCAGCCTAGGACAAACCATAGGGGCAGCTTTGAGTTTGAGCGAAGGGAAGGGAAGATAGAGATTCCATACTTTGATGGTACGGCTAAGATGATAGCACAAGCATGGGTACAGAAGCTGGACACTTACCTGCAGCTTAACCCCATGAGAGAGATGGAGGCCATCAAGTTTGCCACTATGTACTTGGATGGAAAGGCCCACGACTGGTGGTACCATGGGCTCACCACACTCGGCCACAACCAGATTGTATCCTATACAGAATTCACTCAGAGTCTCATTGATAGATTTGATCAAGGAGATCCTGAGCTACATTTCCGAGAGCTCACCCAACTCAAGCAGACAGGTATGGCTGAAGCATACATTGATGAATTCTAGAGGTTGGCAGTGATGGTGCAAGATATGTCTCCAACCAGACTCATGATGCTTTTCACAGAAGGGTTGATGGAACCCTTGAAGGGTTGGGTAAAGGCCTTCAAGCCTACTAACATACAGGAGGCCATTTGGAAGACGAGGGATTTGGGTCCAGCTGCTAAACCAAAATTCATACCCAGACCTCCTCTTAACAATGGTGGAAGAGATCAAAAGCCTCCAATAAACCAGGGAGGATGTGACCCTAAGGGTTATGACAGGGGTCGTGGCAGAATAGATGATAACACCAGGAGAGAATTGAGAAGGAAGCAACTCTGCTTCACATGCAAGGAACCATGGAATCCCTCCCACAAGTGCATGGGACATGGACAGGTACATTACATTGAGGTCACCTTGGATAACGAAGAAGAGGATGAGATTGGACAGATACAGAACATGGAGGCAGAAACCATTGAGGCAGCAGAAGAAGAACAAATTACAGAACATGATAGTATGGCCACCTTGGCATCTATCATTGGAGTGCCCAAGTATAACACCTTCCGAATGAGGGGGGTCTTGCAGGGTTAGAGAGTCTCGGTCCTGATTGATGGAGAAGCTTCCCACCACTTCATTGATGCAACATTGTTGAAGAGAGGACACATACCCACAGTAGAATTTGAAGGATTCAAAGTGGAGGTTGCAGGAGGAAGCACCATGCCTTGTGACAGATATATTCCAGGCCTAAAGCTTACCTTGGGAAGGCATGAGTTGACACAAGACGTCTATGTCATGGATCTACCGGATACCAACATCATCTTAGGAGTTCAGTGGCTCAGCACATTAGGGCTTATCACCACCAACTACAAAACGATGGAAATGTCATTCACAGAAGAGGGTGGACGTAAGGTAGTGCTTCGGGGCATGACAGGGAATGCTGCAAAGATAGTCATGGCCAAGAGAATGGAAGCCATCTTTTGGAGAGATGAAATAGTATATGCGGTCGAATGCAGAGTTGTGACACGTGTGGATGAACAGGGCAAGGTTCATTACACTCCCAAAATCAAGGAAATTCTTGACAAACACCACAAGGTGTTTGGGCCTATTCCTCCGGGGGTTCCATTGGATAGAGGATTTGAGCACATTATTGAGCTAGAGGAAGGGGCCAAACCAGTGATCACCACACCGTACAGACATCCCAAGAAGTACAAAGATGAGATAGAAAAGGCCATCAAGGAACTTCTGGACATGGGACACATCTGGCCCAACAGTAGTCCTTTTGCTTCTTCAGTAGTGTTGGTGAAAAAGAAGGATGGCACTATGAGGATGTGCATTGATTACAGGGCCTTGAATAAAAATACCATCAAAAACAGGTACCCAATACCAAGGATTGATGAACTATTGGACGAATTGCATGGGGCCGTCTATTTCACTAAGATTGACCTTCGTTCTAGCTACCATCAAATCAAAATGAGGGAAGAAGACATAAAAAAAACAACTTTTAGATGTCACTACGATCATTATGAGTTTCTGGTGATGCCCTTTGGGTTACCCAATGCCCCTGCTACATTCTAGTCATGTATGAACCATGTATTCAACAAGCAGCTAAGGAAGCACCTGTTAGTATCCTTTGATGACTTGCTTATTTATAGCCGGACATGGGAGGAGCATCTTAGGCATTTGGACTAGATTTTGTCAATTATGGAGGAACAGTCACTATATGCTGAGTCCAAATGTGAGTTTGGAATGACAGAGGTCCTTTATCTAGGACACATTATCGGACCAAAAGGGGTACAAGTGCATCAGGAGAAAATTGAAGCCATCATGGAATGGCCCACTCCTAAGACACTCACAGAATTGAGAGGATTTCTAGGAATGTGCTCATATTACAGGAAGTTTGTCAAGGGGTTCTCTCGGTTATGTGCACCCTTGACCGATTTGACTAAGAAGGGAGCATTCAAGTGGGACGAGGAGGCTCAAAAAATGATGGACAAGATGAATAAGGTGATGAGTACGTGCCCAGTCTTAGCCCTTCCAGACTTTAGTCTTTCATTTACCTTGGAGTGTGATGCATCCGGAGAAGGAATAGGGGCCGTACTGATGTAGAAGAGGCACCCTCTTGCCTACGAGAGCCGGAAACTTCGGGGTCCTGATCTACTCTACAGCATTTATGATAGAGAAATGTTGGCTATCATGCATGCATTAGCCAAATTCCAACAATACCTGGTAGGTGCTCGGTTTGTTGTCAAGTCAGATCATAACAGTCTCAAATACTTATTGGAACAGAAGGACTTGAACGGGAGGCAACAAAAATGGGTAAGCAGAATACAGGCCTATGACTTCGACATTGAGTTTGTCAAAGGAAAGAATAATGTGGTGGCGGATGCCTTATCCAGGAGACCATCCATCCTTGCCATAACAGGGATAATAGTTGATTGGAAAGACCAACTAGTGATGGAGTATGCAGAAGACCAGTTTGCGTGCCAACTACTGGACGGGCAGGTACAAGAGGAATATTTCAAGGTTATTAATGACCTCATCTACTACAAGGACCGAATATTCTTGGTTTCTAGGTTAGCCTTCAAGGCCAAGGTATTGCAGGCATGCCATGACTCACCAATGGCGGGACATCAGGGAATCAGCAAGACGTACAGGCAGGTGAGACAAAGATTTTCTTGGAAAGGGATGAAGGAGGTTGTGATTAGGCACGTAAAAGAGTGTGCGACATGTCAGGCAAACAAGGACAAGCACACACACCCAACAGGACTTTTGCAACCCTTGCCCATCCCAGAGCACAAAAGGGAAAGCATATCTATGGATTTTATCACCGGGTTACCAAAGACACAAGGAAAGGACTACATATTCGTAGTAGTAGACAGGTTAACGAAGTTTGCACAATTCTTTTCCATAGCTACTGACTTCAGTGCAGCATAGGTGGACGAACTGTTCTTTAGGGAGATTTTCAGGTTGCACGGCCTCCCCAAGACCATTGTCAGCGACAGGGATAGCAGGTTTATGAGTACTTTCTGGTAGGAGTTATTCCAGTTGGTTGGTACGGCCTTGACCCCTAGCACTAGCTATCACCCGCAGACAGATGGACAGACAGAGATACTCAACAAGTGGGTGGAAGGCTATCTCAGAAACTATGTGGCAGGTCAACAGAAGGCATGGGTCAGATGGTTACATTTGGGAGAATACTGCTACAATACCACCCAACATATGTCCATTGGCATGTCTCCATTCAGAGCTTTGTATAGCTATGATCCCTTTTCATTTGTAGAGATTGCATTTGGGGACAGCAGGGCACTGTTGGTATAGGATTGGATACAGCAGAGCCAAGACATTATCAGGGAATTGAAGGATCATCTACAGAGGGCACAAAACCAGCAGAAGGTCCAAGCAGACAAGCACAGAGTTGATCGGACTTTTGAGGTTGGTGATTTAGTCTACTTGAGGTTGCAACCATACAGGCAGGCTTCCATTAAAAGAAGCTGAGCAGAGAAACTGCAGCCACGTTTCTTTGGACCCTACAGAGTCAGCAGGAGGATAGGGGCAGTATCTTACGAGCTGGAGCTTCCACAACGTAGCAGAATTCACAACGTTTTTCATGTCTCATGCCTTAAGAAAGCCCTCGGTCAACATATAAAGCCTATTGAAGTATTACCCCCCATGGATGAGGAGGGACAACTTGTTTTGATTCCGGAGGAGGTGCTAGAAGTCCGAGAGAAGAAGCTCAGAAACTGAAGCATCAAGGAGTACCTGATCAGGTGGAAGGATTTACCCATTGAGGATTCCACTTGGGAGCAGGAAAATGTGGTAAGGGAAGCAGGTTTGGAATTGCTTGAGGACAAGCAATTTAAAGCAGAGGAGACTGTAATGTCCCCCACCTCTTAGAGAGGTGATGAGGAGACTCGGTGGCCTGGGTACCCCCACTAGGTCATAGTCTTACACTGAAGGCGGAAGTCAATGAAGCTAAAGTCATATTTTTAAGTTGACTTAAGAAAGGAAAAGGGGATTAAAGGTAAAAGATAACTGAACAGAAGAATAAAATATTAACCCTGGAGTTAACTTAGCTCAACAGAGAATTAGAAGGAAAAGGTATAAGTAAGAGGTTGGTGCGCACCTATTAGGCATTCTGGTTTTGGATTAGCATTTGCTATTGCTCTTGAGCATTCAGTTTGGGGGTTTTGCTGTACAAACCCTTGTGAGCAACTTAGTGGTGAAATATCCACTCACCTTGTTCCACAGCTTGGTCTCGGGGATGAAAGATTCCTCCACACCATTCTAGTCTCAGTTCATCTCCATCCAGTGCTTCAGAAGGTAGCAGGCCGTACTGTTCTTGTGATTCCAGCAAGGGCACACCATTATTTAGAGGGAGGTTTGATCCAACTTATCCAGAGGGCCTGGGGCCATTCCGACACTTGGGTTTTGTTTGCAGGGGCATGATCATCAGTTTGAGTACTTTTCTGGAGAGTTATCATCCTCAAATCATTATCTGCAGATTGGGACGTCTTGGAGCCATAGGGGGCGTCCTGTGATTCAAAAAAACTCAGATCTAGAGAGATCTGTTTGTGATTTGGTCCCGAAACTTCTTCCACGGGATTCTCTTAGCCCGATCTACATTCTAGAAGAGTTTCAAGCCATTTGGAGTTGTATTTCTACAGGGACGAGTTGCATTGGGGTTTCAACTATTCATGAGGGCGCAACTCCCTTAGGAGAACCATCAGTTGGAGCGGTTAGAATTGGACGTTGGGCCTGAAAATTCTGGAGGAGATTCCCACTATCCTGATCTATCATTGGGCCAAGTTTGAGCTCATTTGGAGCATCTTGTCATCAGGGCCGAATTCCTTGAGGGTTTCAGTCTTCATTTGGAGCGTGGCACTCTTCAGCTAGAGGGTTTGACACCCAGATCTGCTGGGTATTGGTCTTCATCACTTCTTCAGCCTTTGGAGGCTTATTTTGTATCGACAGAGCATTTTGCAGCAGCTCATATCTATTGATTGTATGACCATCTGAGGTTTATGCCAGATCGACCATCCATTGTATTGATTCTGCATAATAAAAAGGTCAGATCTTGTTTGTGCTTCCATATCTTGATTGTGTTATGATCTTGATGTGTTGGATGAATCTTGTATGCACTTAATAACTCCATAAACACCTGCATAACAATAAATCAGTAGTAGTTAGTGATACCAAGCGAAAAATTTGGCTTGGGATCATTACACATTACCACCCCAACTTTGTTACTAATGCTTCTATTGTGATCGAGCAGGTCAACAGGTTATGCCAGAGATACTGAGGTTCTCATGCGCTCTATGGTGAGGACATGTCCCTGAGTTGGAGCCAGATATTATCCCCCACTTTTAGGGATAACTAGGAGATCAGGTGTCGAGGCCCACAGGTCCTAGACATGGAGTACCGAGAGCAGGATGGACTCTAGCATGGCCCTGGAGGGCCCACCTTTTCTTTCTTTCAACATCTTTATCTTGTCAATAGAAACAACATCCATCACCATCGGCTTGGTCCTGTGTCAGAGATGGTTCTTGCTCCATGAAGTAATTAGTCCGGACTCCGGGTATCATGGTATGTGTCACTTTGATCATCAAAACCCTTGAATGTGTGCATCAAATTCCTTTTATTTCTAACGATTGATTGGATCTTACACTTTCCCACTTGACCATGTTTGGGGGGATTGACATGGTGCCCTAGCAAGCCTGTGTCTATAGGTTTTGGTTTGCCACTGGGGGGATTTTCGAAAAGCCATCGTCCGCTCCCATCACAACACCACTTTTTCGTCTTGTTTCCTGCTCACCTATCCCATTCCACTTGTCCAAGCACTGGGTTGACCTATTTTCAGGATTGCACCTTATCTCGTGGGAAGAAGGGGTTAAAGGCCCAGAAGGTAAAAGCAAGTTGGTAAAAGATAAAAGCATAAGAATAAACCTCGAGATGCTTCGCCCAGGGATCCCCGAGAAAGCAATAAAAGGCTTCTCGGCAAGAAACAAGAGGGACCCTAAAAATTAATAAAACAAGACCTAGTCAGAGGATAGGGGGTCTCATCACGAGCCGGCCTATTAGGTCCATGGGTACCTAGCAGTATGACATTTCCACCAGCTGGTTACCACGCCAGGGTAGTGACTCTTGGTTGCATGGCCAAGGGAAAGGGGGTCTCATCACGAGCCAACCTTCTCATTTCTGCGAAAGTACTTGTGGGTAATGTTGTCACCACTTGTCACCATTCCAGGGAAGTGTTCCCTGATTAGCTCTTGAAGAAAAAGAGCAATAAAGAATAAAAGAATAAAAAAGAGTAAGAATAAAAGGCATGAATGGGCTTGGAAAAAACTGCATCCAGGATAGGTACAACTCGCCTTCTACAAAGGCACCCACAGGTAAAGAATTTTGCATCCTCTACTCTTATTGCGCCCACCTGCTTGGACATCCCTTGACCACGTCACCCACCTACATGGCTTGGATGAGATCTCTTCCAGGAACTTTCCTTTTCTAGTGGACACTAGCCCAATAGGACACCCTGTCCTTTTCTTCAGACTTGTATTGCATGCTTGTGTAATATCTTTGAGCTTTTGATTGATGTTTTAGGGATTTTATGCACGTGTTTAATAAAATTGATGTTGAGATGTGATTGACATTGCTATGATCCCTGTGACTGATGAGCCCATGGAGGGCGTAGCTATTGATGTGCAGGACCATGCCCGACGGACAGGTACCATTTTGGATTGGTACACATGGGGAGATGATCAGTTCGGACCTCCATGGGGCTGAAGAGCCCATCAGATGGATGTTGAGGCCCCATCAGAGGGCAAAGACAGGACAGAGATGGATCAGGGGCTTTTCACTTGAGAAGAAGGGGACGTTCCACCAGAGGCACCCCGACAGAGCTTGACCTAGGGGGATTGGTCCTTTTTCAGTGGAACATTGGCCCCTGAAGGTCTAGGACATCACCCATCATGACCATGATGTCATCCAACATTATGGACGTCTTGGGAGGCAGATTGGGAATTATTGGCACACGTGGCAGGTTGGAGAAGCCCAAGGAGGGCTAACGTTTTGCTCCAGGATGCCCCATTTTCCCTAAAAGGGGCTAACGTCTCCCTTGGAGGGGTTTTTATTCTCTTTTCAGATTGATTAGGGTTTTAATTTGACAATTTAATGTAAAACAATATGGTTTTGATATTTTGGCCTTGTCGACCTTTTTCATGACCTAAAATATAAAATTAGGTCATGGTATTGTATAAATGAGGGATTTTACATTTTTTCATTACAACACACTCACTCCATAAGGAGGTCTGAAATTTGTGCCCTCTCTTGGATTATTGGCTTATTTAGTGATGTGCACTTGTTGAAGGAGGATCATTTTGTCATATTTTGGCTTTTCTCTTCAAGGAAGGTGTTACAACTAGGGTTTGCATTTATATTTCTTGGTGAATTGTAAGTACTTTTCTGAAAAACTTCTTGAATGAATGGTTGTAGTTTAATTTCTTGCATATGTTTATGATTATTGCTGAACAAAACCTAGGTGACAAGCACACAAGTAGGTCCTTGTCTCATGTCCCCTAATAGAGAAATTTTTCAGCCATTGAAAGAGAAAAGAGAGCCTAGCTGTAGCTAAACCCTCTTTTTCTTTTCATTTATTGCTAGCCGTACCATTTAGAGGCCAAGAAGAGAGAGATGTCTTAAGCTTAGGTCTACTACACTTAGGGCCGTTTTTTTCTCTAGGGTTTTCTGAAAAGGCCTTGCTGTAGCAACACCTTGCTTCACCAAACCCTCTAGTCTTGGTTTTGTTATCGCACGGTTTGTAGGAAAGGTTAAATAGCTTGAGTCAAAGGTAGAAACCGGCGTAACAGGAGCTTCCCCACCCACTGTCACCTCGATGGGGAG
>JZKD02S2366002.1:400895-413587 GCA_000966675.3 Picea glauca | reverse complement strand
ACCTTTTTGCCCAGCCTTTGGTCACATGCGCCATACGCCCAGGTGCCGAGGCGGTTAGGGGCTGGCGCGCCCTTAACCGTCCTACAGTTTGCACCGTTGGCGCGGTTGCGCCCGGTGCTAGGTTTTTACGCTTAAAAGAGCGTGTGAGCCAGGTTTGTTCAAGGGGGGTGCGAATTGTAGAACCAGAGACAACAAGCTTGGAGAAGGAGACTTCCAGGAGGCCTATCTTTCTCATTTTTCGACCGATTGAGGTGACGAAAGAGCCCAGACAGGGGTTTTGGGACGCTGGGAAGCCATTGGAGCAGTCGGTTTGTCAATTTGAGCATTGTAAGACATTTTTTTGAGCACTTTTTGAGAAATTAATAATAATGATCTATTGGAAGCTGGACCAGGAGATGTAGCCCAAAAGAGTGGTGAACTCCTTTATCAATTGTTGTGCACATGTGTTTATGTTCTATGTTTATGCTGTTGTCTATGTGTATTTTGCATAAGTAATCCTTAATTTATGTGTTGCAAATTGATCATGTTGCTTTAAACACATAACATTTAACTTGCAATAATTATTCAAGTTTTTCAAGTCTTCTTCAATTTTAGATCAGTTAGAAGGTTAGGAAAGCAAATATTTTGAAATTGAGATTTAACGTGATCGTACGAGACATTTTAAGAGAAAGTGATTTTCATTTTCAACTAAATATTTTGACCCACTACTTCTTAGGAATTGTCCAACACCATGTTTCACTATGGAGCTCGTGAGAGTTTATTATAATTTTAGCAATGTTGATTTTCTTCTTTATGCTATTTAAAACAAAGAGATACTTTTGATCTTCTGATCAAGGTTAATGAATTCCTTGTAGTATCTTAATTTTCTCTTATCCTCTAATTCTTTATGGCACCACAATTTCACCTTGAATTAAAATTTATTAATATTTGTATCATTACTCTGTAGAGTGAGATACTCCAATGATTCATGGATGACTTGGCATCTTTACTCCAACCACCCAACTTTGCTTGAGCTTTGACTAGAATTTGAAGCAACCTTAGGAAGCCTCTTGTCTTCCATGTTATTTATCTTGAATTAGTAAGTTAATTACCTAGTCACAACCATGCTCGCAATGCGAAAATATCGTGTATTGCCTTTAATTTTAAGATTATAAGTTATAAAAAGCTTTTGTATTTGGTCTATTCTCAAGTATTCTTTAGAAATATTACAGTTTCAAATTTCACAACTATATAAAATAAAATAAATGAAAAGAATCTCACTATAATATACAACTCTAGTGGGCCTAATAATTAAGAATATGTATTTCCTCTCAAAAAATCACAAGTTTAAATCATCGAGTGACTATATATATAACATTTACTTAATAATTATAAAATTATTAAAATAAATTTAAAATAATATAAACTTATAAATATCATAAAAAATTAATAACAATTATAAAAACTATCCTACCTAGAAACATGATTAGTAATAACTAAAACCTAGTTATATATTATGATGAAAACTAGGGTGGTTTATGAAGAAAACCAGAGTAGAGAATTAGAACCCCAACGGATCAATATTATCAATTTGAGCCAAACTCTAAAAGATGGTCATAGTAGAAAGAAAATTAAAGATACCCCAATGGATCAATATTATCAACATGATCCTATTAAAAAAAAACAAGTCAAACTTTGATAAATATAAAAGATGGTCATAATGATAAATATAAAAGATGGTTATAATGGAAAGAGAAGAGTTCGGTAATAAGATAAGTTGTAGTTTAACTATTTTATGTTTTAGTTTTTTTTATGATATTTTCTGTTTAATTTTTATTAAAATTCGGTGAGAAATTGTTGGATCTGCAAATTTGAATGGTTAATTCTGTATAATTGAAGTGTCAAAAACATATAACAGTTAGATAAGTCCATAAGATAATTGTAACTATATGTGTGATATAAAAAAATGAGATTGTAAGTTTAGTTGGGTTTAGTTAGAGTGGTTAATAGGAATTATTATCCTTCTCTGATTCAATTCTTGTAAGTTATGTATTAAACAATGGCGTTAGCTAACTGTTCTACTAAATGGCTTATATCGCCGGAATTAGGTTATATAAATTTACATGAATCACTATTTTTTGTTGTTCAAGATCCATTTTTTAATGCTGAAAAACTTCAAGATCAAGAGTGATTTTATAAAACTAATCACTTAAAATCTACAAATCCAACAATTTATAACCATATTTGAAGCAAATATCCCTGAAAAAAATCTTCATTTCGTAGAATCTTTAACCTACTGATTAAACCGAACCGCTGATCAACAATCAAATCAACAATTAATGAATGACATGTTGAACTGATTAACAAGAAAATCAATTTAGCGTTACTTGGTGTTACTTGCTTCTCACAAAATATCACATATTTAATAAAATATTGAATTAACAATTGTAACACCCCCATAGAATGATAATAACCAGTTAAGTCAGGTGGAGGGAGATCAGCGTTGGTTGCCTGGAATAAAATATCACAGTACTGTTAATATGTTAAGAAAAGGCACACAATTGTAACAGACATGTACAGGCAGTATAATAAATATTTATATCCACTTGAATTTCAATAGTTTACCCTACTGAGGGGATCTGCAGAAGACATTCAGTTGATTTATAATTCAACTACAGAAGCCCTCAACATGACATCATAAACAACAATATTTATACTCAGTACTCCGCCTCATAGATTATATAGAGCGTCTCCTGAGGACGGAAGTAGAATTATTCTATTCCTATTATGTGCTCCATCAGTTGTGGCAGGTGCAACCGTTGCACTTGCAGCTCGGTCCGCATTTGCAGTCGTTCTCTGCATCCATATTCTCGTACTGGAAATTGATCCCGTTGTAGTTGGTTTCAACGACGATCTCCAAGCCGAAGGTGTTGCCCTTCTTGGTGCACTGGCTTTTGTCAGCGCAGTCACAGTTTCCACAGCCAGAAGACATATTTGCAGAATATTGTTTGCGAGACTGAATTGAATACTCTCAGAAACTCTTTGCTGTGTTGAGAAGGCAGAATCTTGCATGCCATTTATAGATGGAGAAAGGGGGAATCCGAAGGCCCGCCATGGCGAGATGAGTGGTCGAAACTCTTTGGAGTGGGCCGGGGATTGAGTGCAGAGCACGCGCAGCGACGTGAAAGTCCAAAAGAATCTCAATAATGGATGTCACAACGTTGAAATTAACGAATACTCCAACACGCCCTTGGCCCCATTCAATCGTATACTGAGATTTTTAGTGGCTTTGCCACGCCGAACGTGTAGATCATTCATTTCTAAGCGTCTAGAATACTCCAATACTAAGCCAATGGTCCAAAGCTCAACCCTATCAACTTGCCAACGAACTAGTAGTAACCAAAAGGCTCAACCTTTATCAACTTCTCTAAATTGTGACTTCTAGTGAGGTTTTGCCCTTTTCCTATTGTGACTTCTCTAAATTTGTATAGATTTGTGGTGTTTTTATATTATTATTATTATTTTCTTTAATTTGTATAGATTTGTGGTGTTTTTATATTATTATTATTTTTCTCTTTAATTAATGTTAATGGTGGGAATTATTTTTCATTCTTATAAAAATATCATAAGTTTAACAATATCATAAGTTTAACATAGGATTTTTTCCATGTTAGATAAATGAATTAATATACTACTTTGAAATCATATTGTAGAGTAGTTTGAATTTGATCTTGTTTATATTGTAATTATGTTTTTCATTACTAGGTTTTTTCATGCAATGAGGTAGATTTATCATGGAAATTTTAAAAACATATAAACATGATCATTGTGAATATAGTGAAAGGTTTCAAGGCTAATTGGAGAGAGGACAATTTTAAGAACATCTAAACATGATCATTGTGAATATAATGAAAGGTTCCAAGGCTATTGGGAAAGGTAAGGGGGAATTGACCTATGTTTCATGGTTACTACTATATCATATCTACAACCTCTTTCATGTGATTGTCATATTAACATTCTATACTAATATTTATGATATTACAATTATGAACCCGATGAAATGAATAATTACTTTAAGTAATTATTTTGTATCCTTAAATACCTACCTCCTATATTGAAGAAAATAATTATTATATTCTTACAATCAAGGAGATTTCAACTAGGACTCTTGATCCCTATCATTAAAGAAGTGGAAGAGTTGGATTAGGACTCTTCCTTTCCCTCTCCTTCATTCATGCAAAATAAAATTAAAAAAAAGTCGAATTACAGAGAAAAGGTGGAGAAAAAAAGGACTTCTTGATGAGAGAATAGAGTTCTTGGTGAAAAAAGAGAAACCCAACTATCATATGATCCATGGAGAGATGAAAGAGGCACTATCATGTGGAATTAGACACCAAGATTGAGGGCGGGAGTACTTTCTTGAGCCTCTACACTTTTGTTGGCTTTATGGGTTGGTTTGAAAGCTTGTAGTAAAGAGAAGAGTGATTTGGGAGCTTTGACAACACTTCTTCACCCTGATGGCCTCATATCCCAGCACAAGGGTGGCATTCAAAGGATTTGTCTATGGTTGGGAGGAAAATGGTTCACCCACGATCAGTTGCCTTGGAATTCATTTTATGAAAGATAAGTGTATTATTTTTATTTATTTTTATTAAGATTTCAATTATGATGAAATGTACATGTATGTTATCATAATTTATTTTAAGCTCGTGCCATGGAAATTAGGTAGATGTCATTGAGTGAATGGTTTTTGTTATAAGTTATTAAATTGTAAAATTTGTATAATAATGCATTGATAAACCTCATGCATGCAAATTTTTTTGTAGAAATGCGTAGAGTGGTATTTTATAGTGAAACGATTTCATATGAAGTCTAATAAAGGATAATAAAGGCCAAATTTGGAGTGGAGTTGGCTAGTACATATCCTCACATGCTCACTAAAAATTAGCCTCTGTATGGTCCTTAAAAATGCAAAATGGTTGTAGATGAAATTCTACTATAACTTCATCATACGGTGTCCATTGGTGTTCACATTTAAAAAAAACGTATCCGACATCAATATCTACATGCTCACCAAAATTCAACTTCAAATTTGTCAGTATGACTTCTAAAAACACTTGAAATGGTTGCAGATTAAATTCTACTATAACTTAGCCATACATTGTCCATTGATTTTCAAATTTTAACAGCAAGTATCTGACTTCAATGTCTACATGCTCACCAAAAATCAGCCTCATATTTCTCTATATGACTCCTAAAAACACAAAATGGTTGTAAATGAAATTATACTATAACTTGGCCATAAGGTGTCTATTAGCATTCAAATTTTAATAGCAAGTACCCGATATCAATACCCACATGCTCACCAAATTTTAGAATTAGATTCACCATTTTCATTCCCCAAAAGGTAAAAATACACTAAGGTCAAGAAGGGTTACTCAAATCCCCCACACCCCAGACAATTTGTGTTTGTTGTATATGAAAAAGGTTTGGCATTTGATGTGAATGTTTTTAAGGGATTAAATGAGATGGCTATTGATTGGTTTGAACCATTTTTACTCTTACATTGGTCTCTTGAAAGGAGGAGACTAGATCACCCATACCCTTAAAATTATATGAAAGTTATGCATAAATTATTGTGTAACTATTGTAAATGAATTTGAAGATTATTGTGAGGTATTCACCTCTATTGTATAATGGATTATGTCATGTTTTGACCTCAATATTGTTTCTATAAGGTTTTATTCCATTTTGTATAACCATATATTAGAGAATAATAAGGTAAGAGGTATGTAGATTAAATAATCATTAGACAAGATGCTAGTAGCTTTAAAAAAAATATGATTCCCTTATGTTTAATATGACCCTAATGATCATGGAATCACACTTTTAATCAAGGGAGAAGGTGTTATATGCATGAACTTAAAGACCTTAACTTTAAACCCTAGCACTATCCTCTTTTGGAGAGAACAAGACCTCCATCTAAAAGATTCTACGGAATTGATGAGTTGAAATGAATGAGGAACTTATGAAATAGAGTCAATATGTGAATCATATGCTTATGCTTATCGTAATTTGGTTATGCTACCTATTCTTAAATGTCGCCATCTTAAAAAGATATTATGTGGGAAATTGTGAAGTGCTAGTTCTAATTAAATTGAGATCTTCAACTTGAATTTGTTGTCTAGAGAAGTTACAATCTAGACCTTGCATTTAAATATGAAAAGTGTGACCTTATGTTGACTGGTGTAATGCCAAACTCTATCATATTGATTAAGAAGAAGGGTTTCTATATTGCAAATGGTCTTAATGTGTTGTATTTTGATTTGCATATTATTTTGTCATCAATGAAATGTTAGACCAACATAGTCTACTTTTGATATTAAGAATGAAGGTGCGTTACATAAATTTGCTAAGTTAAACATTGGAAAATACACGATCTTCGATGATCATAATTGTTTGTTAATTGTTCTGATGCATCCTCATTAAATCTTCTGTGATTTTCAATAATCTTAGTTGCACCTATGGTAGCTTGGTGATGGTGGCGCTAGAAAATCTAAATTAAACCTTAATTGCATCTACACTTGAATAAAATATTCTTTATATATGTGGTATAGTGAGGCGGTGGTAGTGGCAATGGAGGCTTGGTGAATATCATCCATCTCCAAGTTTAACCATTGGCTCCTAAAACTAGGTAAAGAAAAAATTTACACACAATATGGAACCTATGAGGGCTAAGTCTCAATGCATTATACTATGAAGGCACATGTAGTCTACTACAAGAACAAGAAGATTTGAATTACCTAGGTTGCAAATTGTAGCATGGAATTCGATGACGCCCACACACTTCAAACATGAGAAGCAATGGTTCATCTAACAAAGGGGAAGAGGTTGTTGGGATTCTGATTGATGAGTAGTCACACTACAAGAAAGACTAGACCCTTCAATCATGGTATTCAAATACATTAAAGTTTGGTTATTAAATTGTTGTATCGCCTACAATTAAATAAGAAAAAATGATTGTTATACTATAAGATACATATGCATAACTTAGTGATCTACACATGATAAATCATAGATATGCATTGTCAAAGGATGAAATGTTCATGGCCATTTTATTTTATTTATTTTTATTGCAATTCAATAAAACCTAGAACTAAAAGCTACATGATATCTTTATTAGACAATGAAAATTGTAAAGTTTACATACAAACTATCTAGCAACTTGATAGCCACATGAATATGGGCTTGATCTTCGAACTCCTTTGTTTGATAGCTCTCATAGCAAGGATTTCTAATCTCCGTCTCCATCTACAAATAAGGTTCAAAATCACAGTTTATAATTTTTTCGCCAACAAGGACTATCAACTATAGATACCTTAACCTTAATCTTGTACTTGTAAATGTAAAAGAGACCAAATTGGTTAGATTGTTAATATTTAATATACAATCTTCTACAAAAGAAAAATCATAATGCCCTAATAATGGATGGCACATAACACTTCCTATTACTCTCTTACGATATGAGGCATAGGGAATGTTCTTATTACCAAATACCCAATCCTTGTACCAGTTTGCATTAAGGATTGCACTAGCAGTTGAACTACTAATTTATGCTCAATAATGGTTGTTCAAACATTCTTTATCCAACTCTATATTTTGCATAATTAACACTAAATTTGAGAGGATGATATTATCATTGGGATACAGACTCACACCACCAAAGCTATATTAACCTAAGTCACTACACAAGATCCTTCTCACCAACTCTAGACTTGTTTCACTAGAGTGAGGTTGTTGCATTATTGGTAAGTGTTAACCCTTCTTCAAATTTGAGAAACAACCACAATACATGTTATAATGTTAGATGAATTCTTCTATCACAATTTAACATTGTAATGTTAGTTCTTGGGTTATTTAATTGCTTATTCAATGGTTTTGCATAGAGTTGACATCAGAATTGTTACAAAAATCCTAGAAGGTTGCCTTAATTTTGATTGCTCAAAACTTTTACTATNCTAAGGATCTATAGTGTCGTTGAATGGCTCTCGACTATGGCCATTACCATAAAAATGTTGCTAGCCACGATAAAACTTGACACTTGTGTCCCCATGATTCTGTGTTTTTAGTCATTTGACCACAAGTTCATATCCTAATATTAGACAAGTATCCTAATCTCCAACATGATTCAAGGCGAGTATGTATTCTCTTGTAAAAGATAATTTAATTCATAAGAAATTTGCATCAAGTTTAACATCTTTGAAGGCAACCCTCTAAATTTAGTCTTCTTATCTCCTTTTCCAGCTTATGATTGCCATAACTAGGGTTTCGTTGTTCAAAAATGCTTTGTTGGTGTAAAATTCCTAGTACCCTATGTCACCCATTGAGGATACAGGACTTCTTGAAAACTCAATTTTTCTATTTCTCTTCTTGCTATGATACCATAATCCATTCTGCCCTATTATTAATGAATGATTGCATGCAACATGACAAGCAAGTTTATGCAAATATAACTATTCATTCAATGTTACAAATGCAGATGGTTTTCATGTAAACATAACAACAATCAAAGAATAATACACATCATTGAATTCAACATAAACATAAATTAGCTATAACACTTATCTTTTTGAAAGTAAACACCAACTAGTTGCAAATGAAGGACATTCCACCCAACCGTAGGCTCTCTATTGTTCGTACTCTTTCTGTAATAGGGCCACCCCCGAGATGAGGCTATGAGTCCACAAGGATGAATTTATCTTATGGATGGCTCTATTCCTCTCATGCAGCCCAATTTCCCAGCAAATCATAATATGTTAACTCTTACAACAATTCCAATCCACCAACTTTCTTTCCCCTTCAACCTACACAACCCAAGGAATGTGATCATCTTCTCTACCATGAAGTCCCTCAAGTATCCCACTTCTCTCCAAGGCTCCAACACAAGTCCACAAGGAAATCTATTGGTTGAAGACTCAACAAATTCTCAATTGTAATGGAGTTTCATCAGTGGCAATAACCCCTCGTGCACATGGGCACAATTTCCACATAATTCTCATAACAACCATTTCCCATTCAATTACAATGCTGGCAACATAGGCTTTCCCAACAACTTCAAGGAAGAATGAATGGAAAAAGAACCCCCACAACAACCAAAAGACAAATATTATATTTTCATATTCCCAACTCACCACTTGGAAATTCACTCCAAGGTCATAAAGGATAATATATGAGATAAATGACTTATGATAAAATGAGATAAAGGATTTGGGCTTACAAATAAAATATTAGTATTTACTTTAGCCCCTAAGCCCCCTTTCATTCCTCTTTCACGGAATCATAGCCCCCATGTTTTGTCCTTCTCTACCTACACTCAATTATGTATTTTAATGAAAAACCTTCAACATACAAAACTTACATATTACATCACTTAGCTCTCAACCATTTATTGTATACACAAATATATATTGCTAATATAGGGATCAAAATTGGGGTGTTACATCCTACCCCCCCCCCGACAAATTTTGCACCATCCTCGGTGTACATCACCATGCATATATCTACAAACCAAGTTCGAGTTTTTAAAATATTTCCTAGGTTTTGACACTTTTGTCCCAAGGATCCTATGATTTTTTTCATTTGACCACAAGCTCATATCCTAAGATTAACCAAATATTCTAATCTCCAACATGATTCAAGACCAATATGCATTCTCTCATAAAGGATAATTCAATTCATATGAAATTTACAACAAATTTTACCATCTTTAAAGGCAAACCTCTAAATTTAGTTTTCTTGGCTCCTTTTCCAACTTATGATTGTCATAACTAGGGTTTCATTGTGAAAAAATGCTCCATTGGAAGGAGTTTGATTGAGATAAAATGTGAGGGCATAACATAGTAGACAAGTCTTCAACAAAGGCATTCATGGGCGGTCCTCTAGTGCTTTAGGAGATGAGAAACCATTTACATGGTAGGGTGTTTGAACATAGCAACATGTTGTAAACTTATTTGCATGGCAATGTGTCCAACAACCATCAGTAGGATGTACACTTGCCATAAATGTGTATCATATATATCTATGACAGATGTCATATTTTGTAGTTGTGTTGTAAACACCATTCATCTCAACAGATACCATCTAACGCAATCTAGATAATAAACATGGGGAATAAGTTAATTAGTGGACAAACTCAACCTCTTTTGCATTGAAATTCTTCCCTGAATCAAGTAGGAAGTTATAGCTCTACTTGTCAATTGATGGAAACTTTAATAATGGAACTTTTCCCTTATGGTGTTTTTCCCATTTTAAGATGACCCATATCATCATAGTGGTTTGGAGGCACAATCTAGGAGATTTTCTTCCCAAGAAAAATGATTGGTTATAAATATTATTCAACCTTTCAAATTGAATCATTATTACTACAATTGTGGAATTTTGAAAAAATGAATAGATCAAAGTGGAACTTTGTCTCACCAGAAAAAAAAAAAATAACTCACGTTAAAGGTTGATTTTTTCCACTTATTAACTCGCTTCATAAACATGAGAACCAAAATCTCATGGATACCCTATTCTTAATTATTTGATGTTTTCACTGAAATCCATGACATATTTTCTTCATACAAATTCAAATGTCTACCCGGTATTCTGAGCCATCAACATAAACAACTCACCTTTCTTTATTTAAATTACCCATTTTAAGAACTTTCTCAATCTATCACAATGAAATGACTTTACAATGGCCCACTCATTTTATTCTTTCTTAACCCAACCCCATGGAAAAAAAGTTGGAAAAATCTTCCATAGTTGTTCCATTATTAAAAAGTTGGAAAAATCTTCCATAGTTGTCCCATTATTTTTTGTGCCAAATTGATGCATTTTTATATCTAGGTTTTTTTTATCTTTCTCACATGTTCTCTACTAAGTATTTTTTATTGCGTGTATTTTTTACATTTTCCATTTTGCAAAGTCATTTTTGGGTTGACTCTTGGGTCTTTCCCAAGTCACCGGTCAACTTTGACTCTTTGCACATTTGGATCAAGTGTCAAGTTAAATATGACAATTATGTTCAATAAAATCTTTGAAGCCTTATGTATGGTGCCCAAGCTAGTTGTAGTGTACCCTTTCACTACCCAGGTTTCCCAACCTCTCAATTTACCATTCTGTACATGGAATTATAAGCAAAGGCATTTAACACAATTAAACACACTTAAATATCGGAGTAAAATACATAAGATGTTGCTACAATTACATAAGCCATAGCAGTCACAGTATTTTATTTACATATCGGAAAACATGATACAAAACATCACAGTCATGCGAACATGATCAAAACATAACTTAGAATACTTATCTTTTATCTGTTGTAGAAATCACCAACCAAGTGCAGGCCTTCCACGAACCTCCCAGCCTTAGACCACATTGTTCATCAGCTCAACAGTAGGTCACCCCCGAGCTGGGACCGAGCTCCATTCCAAGGCAAGGATCCTATGCTAGGTTGAGGTTACAGGGAAGATAACACATGCACAACCACCAGGAAGAAAGCTCTCCCAGGAATCTCCCACACTCACTGCCCACAGACCCTCATTCCCCACATGCCTGTTCCACCCCAGGAGAGTGCACCTTCTTTGTCACCTAGACAGTCCTTCGGTTGCCAGTCTCCCTTACCTTGGGTTACAGGAACAGACCGGACCAGAATTCTCCAGGATCCATGGCAGCTACAGGGTTCCTTCCAGGAGTTCTCTTCTCCCTCTGCGCACTCTCTCACCTGGAGGAGTCGCTCACAGGCCAACAAGCCTCACGCAGTCTAGTACTACGTGGTCACAACAATCCACATGAAACACAGACAAATGCTTCCAAAAACGGTTCAGCAATCACTGGATGATCTCGCGGTGTTGATTTCGGGACAGGCTCCAAACACAGGCTAGCTCAGCATTTCCCATACAATCACAGGATGCTTCCACTCGAGTCCAGCACAGGGATTCTGGTTCAGGAATGCGTTTTCGAGTTTCCTAGAACAGACACAGACTCATAGTTCGGAGCATGGTGTACATGGATTCTTCAGACAAACACAGGCTTAACGGCTTCCGAGATGAATCAACGTGTATGGCAGAGGTCGTACTACGTTTCACGCTCAGAGGTTCGGGTCCGAATGGAGGAAGATCCCCACCCACGGTTCAGTTTAGGCTTATATTTGCATGCACCAGGGTTGACACTTGTCACCCTGGGAACTGCATGTGTTCCATCCATACGCCTTCCTTCCACCACTTGGGARTCACGGGTCCTTCCAAGAGGACTTAGGATAAAATAATGTGCATATGGATTTTTAGGAAATAATATTAAAATATTATTCCAGGCCTAAGCCCCCTAGGCTTAGCCCCTAGGCTCATCACTCAGCCCCTTTCCCACCTTCCAGCCCATGATCCCTTGCCCACTCTGTGGACGCTCAGTTCCCCATCACTCATTCTTCGTGGTCGGTCTGCACTGGCGATGTTTATATTTTATTAATTGATCTGCATACTTACAAGTACATCAACAGGCTCTTGGCCTTCGACACTTAGGCTCCCTGACCTAACAAAACACATAAGCCTACAACTTGTACAAGACTTGGCTCACCAGCCTATAGAACACATTTACAATTATTTGCATAAAACATGATCTATAACGGGGCTCGGCCTTGGGGACACTACAATCCCCCTCCCCTTATTTTTGCA
>JZKD02S2366002.1:342750-356112 GCA_000966675.3 Picea glauca | reverse complement strand
GGTTGTATTGATGGCGACAACATTGGCACTGAGTTGTTTCACTTCTTGTTGGGTCTCGGTGAGACTAGATTGCAAGGTATTGAAGCGAGCTTCCAAGTCTTGGCTATGGGTATGGTCCATGAGGACGAGGGAACCGAAAAGGGACGGGTGGGGTCAATTTTTTTTCTCCGAAAAATGATATGTATGAATGTGATAAGGGCGAAGAGATGAATCTAATGGAATAGGTCTCAAATAATGGTGAAAAACTTTCTAGACTTTTTTTACTTTTTTTTCTTTTACACCTACAGAGTTATACTCCAGTCTGAAGAATACTACAGTGATGAAATGCCCAAATGCTTAACCAGGAAGAAATGTGTAGTGTTTTGGGAACCCGAACACAGTTGTGTGACAATAGATCTTGTCTGTTTTAATTTTTTTATGTTTTTGTCCCCAAGGGTTAGGTATTCAAGTGTTCTACAGACAAGGGTTTTACCTGTGCTATAGCTCTTTGATATATGTGCAGGGTCAAATAGTAGTACTCGGACCAATGTCTCAGGGCACTAACAAAGGAGGCTAGACCGTGCCCTTAGCCGTACTACCTGACTACCTAGGTACTAGAGAGTATTTTTTCGAGTGCTTTTCTCAGTGGAACTATAGCAGTTACGCAACCGATCAGTTTATCTAAAGAGGGCTTCAGGTAATCTAGGTCGATCCGTACACAGGTGTTGTCTGATGCGCTACCACTAGAAGGGGTACCAACAGGGGTTACAAGGGTGGCCAACAAATGTGCGCTTAAGTACCACTTGTATTTCCTGGGTGTAGGAATCCCTCAACCGCGGGTTTATGCGCGTAACGACAGATCTTTGTGGCTTAAAGACGTTGGAATACGTCTCTACCCTGGAAAAAAAAAATTACCCACAATTTATGCCGAGGAAAGTGCTCTGATACCATTTGTAATATACCAAATATAAAAAGTATGCAAAACAGAAATAAAATGATAGAAATGGCAGAATAACAACAATATAAATGGCAGAATAACAACAATAAAATGGCAGAAATAAAATGATAGAAATGGCAGAATAACAACAATATAACCAAAACAATCACCACAATAACACTGAAATGATATCAGAATAACAACATAAATAACACTTTGATTCTGAGAGCAATGTTCACGGGCCTCTTCGAGGGGGAAACCTCCAGTCGAACAGATCTCTATTACAATAATATCCGAGCTATGGTTCACATACCCTCGACTCCTATTTATACTAAATATGTCTATCAAAAGAAGCATCTAAAGGAAGATCCTTTTAGAAGCGGAAGATTCTATTAGGTATTCTTACATTCAAATTATTCTATTTTATTGCAAGGCCTTATTAATATTGACCATTATTACATCCGAATATATTGTTCTACCTATGTGCGGGTTAGGACCCTAACACATTTTTTGGTGCCAAGCACACCCCACCTCATCTGTCTCATGGTCGAGAAAAAATGCGACAACTTCAGAGAAAAGCATCATGCATAGACATGTTTTACTTTTTTTAGTGTTCTTGTTAGATTCATAAATACTTTTGTGCTATTTCCGGACCATTGCAGGAAAATTTGGAAGACAACTTTGTCAAGTGCAATTGGAATTGTTGTTTGTATGTAATTGTGTCTTCTTGGAATTAGAAGACAATTTTTTCCAAGTGCAATTGGAATTGTTGTTTGTATCTTCTTATGTCTTCTTGGAATTGGAAGACAAATTTGTGGAAGTGCGATTGGAATTGTTATTTGTATCTTCTTGTTTCTTCTTGGACTTGGAAGACAATTTTTTCCAAGTGAAATTGGAATTGTTGTTTGTATCTTCTTGGATTTGGAAGACAAATTTGTCCAAGTGCAATTGGAATTGGAATTATTAGATGTGTCTTCTTTTGTAATACAAAAACAAATTTATCCACTTGGTTGTGCCTTATTACATAATACAAAGTCAAATATGTGGTGGGTGTTTGGAAGCCAATTCTTATCTTTAAACATGGGAAAACACCGGATTCGAGAAAGAAAGTCGATAAAAAATAAACCGATCGAAAAGGTAGAAGAAGAAAGAGAAAAAACAAAGTTACATATGTCAAAGCGCAGGATTTCACATGAAATCCAATTTCTATCATAATAGACGCTACTAATGTTTCTCCTCCATCACTAGAAGTAAAGCACAAGAGTTCATTAAAGAGAAATCCAAACAATATTTCATCAAGAAAACATTTTTGTGGATGAACAAATGATGGAGGATTTGTTTGGAGCTGATTATACAATGGATGAAATTAGAAAAGCAACTGGTGTACAATAATGCAGTGAAGAAGGTCCTAGGGTGCAATCTCTTGTTGAACAGTCAAATGTGCACTCTCCTCCCATATTTGATCCGCCAGTGATTGAAGGGGAAAGAACGACAACATTGTTAACTCCACAACGAGGTCAAGAGTCCCAGAATAGGGGTTCATTGTCCCTACCTAGATTTATCATTGCGCGACGAAGAACTCCTAAACACATTCGGGTCGATGAAAGTGGTCTAGCATCACTTGAAGGTAAGTTACCTAACCGTACTATTCGTTATCACTCTTATAAAATCATTCAAGAATATTTTGAACCAAAATCCGATGCTGCTAAATGTCAATTATTTTTATCGTTATTAAAATCTACAAGTTTGACTGCTGTTAGGAGAATTTTAGGCATTAAAATAGTCAAAAGTGTAGAAACAAGTCATCATATAGTATGGAACCTTGTAGATTATTTTCAAATAATTGACAAGAAGTCTCATTCTAAAGACCGCAATGCATATCGATGTGTCTTGTCCCAGTCAATTGTTAGCAAGATTATAAGAAAACATCGCTTGCTACAAAAAACCTCTCACCTCTTGAAATGCAATGCCAAAACCCTTAGAAAGTATTCTCATAAATGAGATAGCCTTGACAAAGGTGCCCCAACAAATTTATGGGCCTTCATTGGAAGGCTACCTCGTTCTGACATGAAGTTAATTGGAATGGTTAAGGGACTAGTTTAGGATTTCTGGCATGATAACACAAGGCCCTCTTCCAACCAAAAATATTTACTAAAATTGAGAAGGGGATCTAGGGACTATGAACCCCATATTAAACATTATCTTGACATTACACAGACATAATTGTATGAGATATTCAGAACAATACATAGTGCACTTAACTTAGGCCAACGATCTTTCCATAAATGCAAGCCTTGGTATGTTCGAATAAACACAATTTGTAACACATGTTGTTGTAGATATCACATTGAGTATGGCTATTATTATGATACACATATATATATTTTTCGTGTTTTGTACAACACCCTTTTGCATGAATGCCTAGTTATATTGCCGCCATCTTCATCTAGAGACTTTATTCACAACATCTTGTGTACAAGGCCAGAGGATTTTACAATTTATCAAAATGCATGCTTATATGGGACATGCCCCAGGTACGGTGGAATGACATTACTAAGAAAGTGCATCCATGTAATCCATGAGTATGAATTGGGGAGGAAGGAGGTTGCCTTGCAAAACTTTAAATATGTGACATGTGATATTGATGGAGGACATGAAAGAAAAAAAATACAATTGGTTACTTCCTAAGTACGGGTTTGTGACTTCATGAAGGACTTCGTCGAAAAGACACGACATTATGTTCAACAAGTCCATGTGGCTCGATGGTAGGATGAGAATTTTAGAATATGCAAAGATACATTTCCTATTGGTATTGTGTTATCAATGGTTGATTTTGCTGAGAACTACACCCTTCAACTGCAAAATGAGATTCAAATCCAATATTATCAGTCAAAGCAGGTCAACATAATGGTACATATCACATACATGCATGGACCAGATAATAATGAACAAAACAAATTTATATTGAAAGAGTATCACTTCTACATAAGTGATGATCGATGCCATGAATTAGCATATGTACAACATTGTTTCCAATTGTTCTACAATCACCTTAAGGAGAAGAACATACAAATGTATCAACATTGGATTTGGTCAGATGGTTGTGCAGGTTAGTTCAAAAATACTTATGTATTTCAATGGTTGTGTATGTTGCGCAAAAAACTAAAGGTACCACATAATTGGAACTATTTTGAGTCCGGGCACGAGAAAGGGGAGCATGATGGAGCAAGTGCATGCATAAAAAGAGAATTACGCAAGAAAGAAATGAAGTTCACTACTACTTCCCTCATTTGAGATGAAAAATCCGTTGTTGAATGATGTTCTTCAGTAATGGGAGAGGGAACAAGAACCCGTGAAGACCAATCACACAAGAAAGGACATGTACATAGATATTTTTGGGATTTGGTCGATGTAGATCGATCATAGTGGTATGAATGCAGAACAATATAGGGCACTTGTGGATTCCATTCAATTAGAACATCAGACAATGCAATAGTTGAAATATGGACGAGAAAACTCTTTATCTTCTGTAGTCCATGTAGTAGTAATGAATGGGATGATTTTGAATCGATAGACTGGGTTGATAGATGGGATCGTGTATCACTCCCCATTGGCCAACGTATAACTATGGAATTATCCCAATTGGAGGAGGACCAATCAAGTATTTCAACAGATTATGATCATGTCTAATATCTCGTACTGCCAGGTTCGTTGAATCCTTCTATTAAATTTTGAATAACTAGAATGAATGTGTTATGCTTTGGTCATTTAGCAGGCTCACATTTTGGCACTCCATTTTTTGCAGGGCACACATACGCAGTGGTTTCCCCAAGAGATAATGAATGGCACATTGATTATTGGTTGGCACGATGCTCAGAGGGAAAGCATACCCTCATGCGATCAATAATAGACTCTGAAGGCATGGAATTTCCAATAGCTTCGATGGTTATTAAAGGAGAATATCTGACACATGATGAAAGAACATGAAAGAAAGGTGGTTATGTATTTTAAGATTATAAACCAAGTTAAATTGTATACCACTTTACAAACTTGGTTATTGGTACAAACCTCCAACTACAAACAATGCCAAGTAAGAACTCATCAAAGGTATGATACTTATTGCCTTACTCTGAGCACCACTGTTAGTATTAGAAGTGATCCCAATGGTCTACTTGGATGACCATCTAGGTATCTAAAATGAATAATTTTGGCTTCATTTTGACTGTTGTTAAAATGTACCTTGCCTTAAAACATACCCATGCCATGCCTTGCCTTGCCATGCCTTCACTTTCCTTTCCATGCCTTTCCATGCCTTCACTTGCCTTGCCTTCACTTTCCTTGCCTTGTCTTTCCTTCACTTTCCATGCCTTGTCTTCACTTGTCTTTCCTTACCTTGCCTTTCCTTGCATTTCCTTTCCTTCACTTGGCTTGCCTTGGCTTGCCTTCACTTGCCTTGCCTTGGCTTGTCTTGCCATGCCTTTCCTTGCCTTCACTTGCCTTGCCATGCCTTGCCTTCACTTGCCTTTACTTGAATTTTCATGCCTTGCCTTTCCTTCACTTGCCTTGCCATGCCTTTCCTTCACTTTCCATGCCTTGCCTTCACTTACCTTTTCATGCCTCACCTTGCCTTTCCTTTCCTTCACTTTCCATGCCTCGCCTTGCCTTTACTTTCCTTTCCATACCTTTCCTTGCCATGCCTTGTCCGGGGGCATAAAATTCAAATCGAGTGGAATAACGGAGTTTCGTAATCTCCCACAAGTCTATTTGGCCAAGGAGCACGTGATTACACTACC
The DNA here is from genome assembly GCA_000966675.3 of Picea glauca. Classification (NCBI taxonomy): domain Eukaryota; kingdom Viridiplantae; phylum Streptophyta; class Pinopsida; order Pinales; family Pinaceae; genus Picea; species Picea glauca. Next base: position 350,403 of record JZKD02S2366002.1, on the reverse strand, counting down.
TGCAAATTCCCAACACAGTGTTCTTGAAAATCAATCTCTTCTTAAAAAATTGCACTATGCCTCATTGATCAAAACCCTAGTGTCGGAGATACTCCAAGATACGGTTTACCGGTGGACAAAATGACAATAGATGCCCCCCCCTAGTTGAAACTCAGTTCTTCAGATCCAATGCAACTGACGGATCACCCATCCAATTCTCAGTTTGAGTTTTATCGTGAGTTGCAACTCGCCTCTTCAAGCCATTCATGGACATGTGGTCAATTTGGTCTAGGGGCATAAAATTCAAACCGAGCGGCATAACGGAGTTTCGTAAGCTCCCACAAATCTATTTGGCCAAGGACCATGCGACTACACTACCTACAAACACCCGACACAGTGTTCTTGAAAATCAACCAAATCTTAAAAAATTGCACTATGCCTCATTGACCAAAACCCTAGTGCCAAAGATACTCCAAGATACGGGTTTTTGGTGGAAAAAATGACAGCAGAGGGCCCCCAATAGTTGAGACTCGGTGCTCCGGATCCAATGCAAATGACGGTTCACCCATCCAAGTCCCTGTTTGAGTTTTATCGCGAGTTGCAACTTGCCTCTTCAACCATTCATGGACATGTGGCCAATTTGGTCCGGGGGAATAAAATTCAAACTGAGCGACATAACAGAGTTTCGTAAGCTCCCACAAATCTATTTGGCCAAGGAACACGCATCTAAACTACCCACAAATTCCTGACACAGTGTTCTTGAAAATCAACCTCCTCTTAAAAAATTGCACTATGCCTCATTGACCAAAACCCTAGTGCCGAAGATACCCCAAAATACAGTTTTTCGGTGGAAAAAATGATAGTGGAGGGCCCCCCTAGTTGAAACCTGGTGCTCTGGATCTAGTGCAACTGACAATTTTACCATCCGAGTCTCAGTTTGAGTTTTATCACGAGTTTCAACTCGCCTCTTCAATTCATTCAGGGACATGTGGCCAATTTGGTCCCGAGGCATAAAATTCAAACCGAGCGACATAACAGAGTTTCATAAGCTCCCACAAGTCTATTTGTCCAAGGACCATGCGACTACACTACGCACAAATTCCTGACACATTGTTCTTGAAAATCGACCTTCTCTTCAAAAATTGCACTATGCATCATTGATCAAAACCCTAGTGCCAACTCGGCTCTTTAAGCTATTCAGGGACATGTGGCCAATTTGGTCCGGGGGAATAAAATCCAAACTGAGCGGCATACTGGATTTTTGTAAGCTCCCACAAGTCTATTTGGCCAAGGACCATGCGAATACACTACCCACAAATTCCCAACACAATGTTTTTGAAAATCGACCTCCTCTTAAAAAATTGCACTATGCCTCATTGACCAAAACCCTAGTGTCGGAGATACTCCAAGATACGGCTTTCCAGTGGAAAAAATGATAGCGGAGCCCCCCCCCTAGTTGAAACTCGGTGCTCCAGATCCAATGCAACTGATGGTTTTCCCATCCGAGTCTTGGTTTGAGTTTTATCACAAGTTACAACTCCCCTCTTCAAGCCATTCAGGGACACGTGGTCAATTTGGTCTGGGGGCATAAAATCCAAACCAAGCAGAATAACGGAGTTTCATAGGCTCCCACAAGTATATTTGGCCAAGGACCACGAGACTACACTACCCACAAATTCCCAACATAGTGTTCTTGAAAATCGACCTCGTCTTCCCACATGTCCCTGAATGGCTTGAAGAGGCGAGTTGCAACTTGTGATAAAAATCAAACTAGGACTCAGATGGGATAATCGTTGGTTGCATTGGATCTGGAGGATCAAGTTTCAACTAGGGGCCCCCTCTTCTCTCATTTTGTCTACCGAAAAACTGTATCTTGGAGTATCTCTAACACTAGGGTTTTGGTCAATGAGGCGTAAAATCCAAACCGAGTGGCATAACAGAGTTCTGTAATCTCCCACAAGTCTATTTGTCCAAGGACCATGCAACTACACTACCAACAAATGCCCGATACAGTGTTCTTAAAAATTGACCTCCCCTTCAAAAATTGCACTATGTCTCATTGACCAAAACCCTAGTGTCAAAGATATTCTAAGATACGGTTTTCCAGTGGACAAAATGATAGCGGAGTCCCCCCCTAGTTGAAACCTGGTACTCTGTATCCAATGCAACTGATAGTTCACCCATCCAAGTCCCGGTTTCAGTTTTATAGCGAGTTGCAACTCGCCTCTTCAAGCCATTCATGGACATGTGTCCAGTTTGGTCCGGGGGCATAAAATCCAAACCGAGCGGCATAACGGAGTTCCGTAAGCTCCCAAAAGTATATTTTTCCAAGGATCATGCGACTACACTACCCACAAACTCCCGACACAATGTTCTTGAAAATCAACCTCCTCTTCAAAAATTGCCATATGCCTCATTGACCAAAACATTGGAATTCTCATGCAAGTATTTTTATATAAGAAATATGGGATAACAAGTTGTAGAATTACATGCTTAATGAATTCTTTGATTGTATTTTTACGTATGAATCATTTGATGGGATGGAAATTGAATGCAAGGCAAGGCATGGAAAGTGAAGGCAAGGCATGGTAAGTGAAGGCATGGCATGGAAAGACATGGTATGGAAAGACTAGACATGGCAAGTGAAGGCAAGGAAAGGCATGGCATGAAAATGAATGACATAGTATGGAAAGGCATGACATGGAAAAGGAAGGGCATGGAAAGTGAATGCAAGGCAAGGCATGGAATGACATGGAAAGGCATGGGATGGAAAGGCATGGTATGGAAAAACAAGACATGGAAAATGAAGGCAAGGCAATGAATGGTAAGGCATGGCATGGAAAGGAATTATATGGTATGAAAAGGCATGGCATGGAAAGGAATTATATGGTATGAAAAGGCATGGCATGGAAAATGCAAGGCATGGCAAGTGAATGTAAGGAAAGGCATGGAATGGCATGGCATGACATGACACAGAAAGACATAGGATGGAAAAGTATGGTATGGATAGACAATATATGGCAAGTGAAGGCAAGGCAAGGCATGACAATACATGGCATGTCAAGGCATACCATACCATACCATACCATACCAATGCCAATGCATACCATACCAAGGCAAGGTATACCATACCATACCATACCAATGCCATCCCATACCATACCAATGTCAATGCATTGCATACCATACCATACCATGCCAATGCATACCATACCATACCATACCAATGTCAATGACAATGCATACCATAACATACCATTGCCAATGCATACCATACCAATGCAAGGCATGACGTACCATACCATACCATACCATTTCCAATGCATACCATACAATACCATACCATACCATATCATACCATTGCCATTGCCAATGCATACCATACCATACCATACCATACCATTGCCAATGCATACCATACAAAGAAATGGTAATGCATACCATACCATAGCATACTATACCATTTCCAATGCATACCATACAAAGCAATGACAATGCATACCATACCGAAACAAGGCAATGGAAATGCATACCATACTACGACTAAGAAAAGTACCAATGGTATGCATAGGCATTGGTATTGCCTTTGCATACCATTGCATACCATTGCATGGTATTGCAATGGTATGCAAAGGAAATATCAATGCCTATGCATACCATTGCATGGTATTGCAATGGTATGCAAAGGAAATATCAATGCCTATGCATACCATTGCATGGTATTGCAATGGTATGCAAAGGAAATACCAATGCCTATGCATACCATTGGTATGCATAGGCAATGGTATTGTCGTTGCATTACGCATACCAATTGTATGCATACCATTGCGATACCATGGTATGCAATGGTATGCATACCAATGGTATGTATACTTGAGAATCCTTAAGACAACTACCACTAAAAACCTAGAAGCCAACTAAAACCCTAAAAAAAATCTATAAATGGTATGCATACCAATGGTATGCCATACTCGAGAATCCCTAAGACAACTACTACTAAAACCCTAAAAATAACCTATAAATGGTATGCATACCATTGAAATACCATGGTATGCAATGGTACGCATACTTGAGAATCCATAAGACAACTATCACTAAAACCCCAAGAAAACTAAAACCCTAAAAATAACGTATAAATGGCATACCAATGGTATGCCATACTTGAGAATCCCTAAGACAACTACAACTAAAACCCTAAAAATAACCTATAAATGGTATGCATACCATTGTGATACCATGGTATGCATACCATTGCAATACCATGGTATGCAATGGTATGCGTACTTGAGAATCCCTAAGACAACTACCACTAAAACCATAGAAGACAACTAAAACCCTAAAAATAACTTATAAATGGTATGCAATGGTATGCATACCAATGGTATGCCATACTTGAGAATCCCTAAGACAACTACCACTAACACCCTAAGACAACTAAAACCCTAAAAATAACCTATAAATGGTATGCATACCATTGCAATACCATGGTATGCAATGGTATGCATACTTGAGAATCCCTAGGAAAACTACCTATAAAACCCTAAGACAACTAAAACCATAAAAATAACCTATAAATGGTATGCATACCAATGGTGTGCAATGGTATGCCATACTTGAGAATCCCTAAGACAACTACCGCTAAAACCCTAAGACAACTAAAACCCTAAAAAAACCTATAAATGGTATGCATAGCAATGGTATGCATACCATTGCAATACCATGGTATGCAATGGTATGCCATACTTGAGAATACCATTGTGATACCATGGTATGCAATGGTATGCATACCATTTCAATACCAATGGTATGCATACCATTGCAATACCATGGTATGCATACCATTTCAATACCAATGGTATGCATACCATGGTATGGATACAAATGGTATGCAACGGTATATAAACCAATGGTATGCATACCATGGTATGGATACCAATGGTATACAATGCTATGCAAACCATACTTGAGAATCCCTAAGACAACTACCACTAAAACCCTAAGACAACTAAAACCCTAAAAATAACCTATAAATAGAGCCCCTCTCGTGGATGATACACAATTCATTTCATGTAAAAGTGATGGCTTACTTGAGAATCAAGATAGTATGAGAGAGACAACTTGAAATCATTGCAATGGTCAATAAGTCAATATACACATTGTGCATGTAATGAAACTGTATCATAGTTATCAAATTTGGAAATTCATTAGTATCTTTTTCAAGTTTTACATTTTGAATATCTCATCATTGATTATCTATAAGATGTACCATACTAGCATGTAACCACATAAAAGTAGTTGATCTACATCAATCTATTTATGAAAGACACATAATTTACCCATTCACATGTGCTAATTTTCTATTAGGTTGGAGGAAGGAAAATGTGTAAGGCATTACTTTCTAGATAGAATTTTGGTAGCATTACTTTCTAGATAGATTTTTGGTAGCATACCATTACTGAATAAATGTTATTAATAATTGACGGGTTGAACAAAATTTACAAATACCCACTACACAATCTCAACAAACATTTGCATTAATGAGTCTTTCAATAGTCTTTTTAGCATTTATGAAGGGTTACACATAAATCAAATGATTTTATATATGTCATGCATAGATAGAGGTGAATATTGTGTGTGCCCTAGAAAATAACATTGAGCTCAAATGTGTGTGCCCATAAGCTATTCCTTAATGCGCAATGCAAGTATTTATAATCACTAAATAGAAACAAATCACGGGATTAATACACATAAAATTCATACACTTTGGAATTCAAACACTTTGAAATTCACATGTTCATAAGCATCAAATGTAGAAACAATGAGATTCATAAAAAGTGTTCCATGAAATATATATATATATATATATATATATATATATATACACATACTCAACATTGTATAAATTGTACATTTTTTACAAAATGGCAACTCGTGCCCAGTATACAAGTGCCCTAATATAAAAAAACATCTATATCATAGCCTAGATACGATATGGCAGTAGTTGGTCAATCATTGACCATTGCCACCCTCGCCACCCTCAGGAGCATCCTAGAAATCTATCTTTCTTCTCTTACTCGAGGATGAACCTCGAGAGGTTCTAGGCCTGGGCGTGCTTCGACGCTCTAGAGACTGCACAAACAATAAACAATGTTATAAGTTTTTTTCATCAATGAATTAATATACATACAAATTGATACTTTGTAATTTAACCTAAGACAATTCACAACATATGAAACTGTCAATCGTGAAGGTGTTACGCTCCTCCACGACCCCAATCTCTCTGCAATGTCATCCTGCATCAGTTACAAGGATCAAGTCAAGAAAATTAAACAAATATGCATAAAAGAAAATTCATGAAACATGAAAAATTATCATCAATGCATTATCTCACTGTGAATATCTCAAGCATCGATGGATATTCACGACAGATGGAGCATTGGGTTGCACAACCTGCTTTGAGACAACCTCTATTGTGACAGTCTTTGTCGATGGGGCCGAAAGTGGTGGCGGGGGTGGGTGGTAGACAGGTGGGTTGTGATGGACCCTCCCATGATGTACAAGTGATTCCAACACCCTAGGCCTGGAGAAAGACAACCCAAAAGAAATGCCCAGGTGCCCAGGGGGTGCAATACTACTATACCTAGCAAATATATTGTCGGCCTGCATACATATGAAAAAAATTGAACTATTGGTACCAAATACTAAAATTCAAAAACATAAACAAAAACATTTTGAGAATTATACGATATTTAACTTTACACATGATACCTATGACGCTAGTGACTTGTCCATCCTAGATGGACAATCCCTGGCATCGTTTGGTGCCAAATCCTATAGAAACAAGAGAACATATAAAAATTTGAGGATGTCATAAAATAAAGAAATGACTATGCTGGATCTATCAAATGTGATACATAATTGTGTGTACGGTGCACCCAATGAACATGTTGCCTCTATTGCTGCATTAGTGGTGGGGCTAGGCATTGATGCATCCATAGGCGTAGAGGGTCTGTTGTTGGGATGCAACAACTGCAAAACAATATACAATCAAATATCTATATAAATACACAAAAGACAAAATAAATATATAACGATGAAGAACAAAAAAATGGGTTAAGATACTAACCTCCTCCATGAAGCTATGATGTCCAGTGGGCTCTATAGGCCCATAACATGTCTGCCTGCAGATGGAGCATCTGAGAGGTTCACATGGATGACTGATATGTCCATGTGCCCTCTCCTCACTGTACTCTCCTGTGCATGCTGAGACTCCAAACCCCCTGTCAATGTCATTGGCATGCACCTCCGGTCGAGATAGGCAACAAAGCTACTGTTTTTCACTAGGCTACGAGTCAATGAGGAGATGGCTAGTTGTACATGTTGCAAGTTCTCTGCAACATGAGGATGTTGGGTAGGGGGGTCAGGCCTTTGCCTAGGGGCACGAGGACCTAACTCAAAGTTGCGCCTGGCTTGCTCTTGGTCTCGTATGGACCCTCGACCCATGCCCTTGAAGTCACTAATGTCAAATTAGTTTACATGTTTACCCATAATAAACTCAACCCATAATTTCCTCAGAAAATATAAGGGCATCTCTCTGTTATTGCAGGGAGGTTTATCAAAAATCATGTACCACCTATCCATCTAGTTTTGACTAATCTAGGGATGGATGCACCA
>JZKD02S2366002.1:281999-304548 GCA_000966675.3 Picea glauca | reverse complement strand
TATATATATATATCATTTTCCCTATATCTTAATTCTTTTATTATTTTTAAAAGTTTTTTTTTTATTAATCATTTTCTCCTATATCTTAGGAATAAAATAAAAGTTTATTAATATGTTCTACTTTTTATTCTTTTATTGTTTTTATAAGTTTTTTTCTTTTACTATTCCTTTTCCCTATATCTTAGCAATAAAAAAAAGAATGTTAACATTTTTTCCTATGCCAAGTCAATTTAAGAAAGTTTAAAAAAGGAATTGTTATGTTTTTTATACAATACAATCATATTTTTATGGATCTCATGCATGCATGTATATTCTATTTATTGAAGCTACAAAGCTTGAGGATCAAATGGTGAATTCTCTTGCTATCTGGATTTATGAAAAAAACTTCTTGGTATCTGCTGGACTTGTTCATAATTATTGGTATCTGCTTGTCATAATTATTGGTAATACATGTCTTCATGATACCTACTACCAAATATCCGTCTTTTTTTTTGGTAAATGAATGTGTGAATCTATATTGCTTTATAAGGTTATAGTACAAAACTGATGCAAGGTTTCCCAGGATCTGCCTTAACAGAAACCAGATATGGGGTCCTTGGAGTGCAGTGTCTGAAAATAAACAAAAAGTGCCTAGGTTGCCACAACGGGAAACCAACTCAGGCTACCATAATCCAGTCTAAAAACTTCATCAAAAGAAATAAAAAATGTCTAAACATATTGGGGTGAGCTCCTACTCTGAGAGACAAGGCCTGGGCGGGTCCTGCTCTAGTCTAGGTTGATGGGGTGCTCTGCGTCCCCTTTCTGCTGTGTCGCGCCCTTCTCCCTCTATTCCACCAGATGTAGCTTTCTGATGCAAGTTGGGGTTCCATTACTGTCAGCTGGAGTGATATCTATATGGTGGATGTAGTGTAGATAGAAATGAAATTGTCCTGCCATCTGCTCCAGTTTCTCCTGTTGTCTTTTCTGGTCCTCCACCAGCCTTTTTACCCCCATCTCCAAGTTGTTGAGGTGGTTGAGAATTCATGTGCGCTCTTTTTTCTGCTCTTTGGTTTCCGTCCTGTTGGTCTCCCCTCGATTTGCACACATCTTACCTATCAACATTTTGGTTCTCCAAGCTTTCTCCACTGTCCTATGGTAGAGGGTTATCCTCAATTGTGTGGTTTCGAGGTCTCGTATCCCCCCTACTTTCTGGGTTAGTGTTGACCAGGCTTTGCCCATTTTTTCTTTGTTTTCGACCAGGGCCCATTTTTTCTTTGTTTTCGCACCTCGCCACAAGAAGTCCCTCTAGATGGATCTGATTTTCTGTAGGATCCCCTGTGGAGTGGGGAAGCTGACATCATATAGGTTAGGATAGCTTGTAATATAGTCTTAGTTAGGATCAATCTGCCAGCTAAATTAAGGGACCTATAGATCTAGTTTTTTACCCGCTTTTGTAACCTGTTTATTACTCCTTCCCAAGTTGAGAACTTATATACTTTGTATGTCAAAGGAACCCCCAAATACTTGGTTGGGAGTGTTTTCCGTTCAAAGCCTAGAATGTTGGTCAAATTCCTTTGGATAGCTGGGTTGGTATTAAAGAAAAAGATCATCGACTTGGAGTGGTTAATCTCAACGCCCGAAGCTTCTCCAAAATCTTCTAGGATGCATTTGTAGGCTTTGGCTTCTTTGACTGTGGGTATGCCATGGAGGAGTGTATCATCTACAAACTGTTGGTGGGTTGCAGTAGGGAAATTTTCGAAGGGTTTGAGCCCTGTTATTTCTCCAGTTGTTGTTGTGCTCTTTATGCTCCTGCTGAGGCCTTCCATCATCAGAATGAACAGGAAGGGGGCCAGCGGGTCGACTTGTCTGATCCCTCTGGTGGGCCAGAAAGGTTTGGCTGGGGCTCCATTGATTAGTAGTGAGTAGCTTGTTGTGGATACTAGGCTGACAATCCAACTGATCCAGTGTTGGGTGAAACCAAAGGCTTCCAAAGTCTTGATCATGTAATGCCAACTAATTTTATCATAGGCTTTTGCTAGGTCTAGTTGTATTAACATTCCCCCCCTCTTCTGAAGTTTTAAGGTGTGAATGATCTCATGAGCCTGGATGATATTGTCCATTATTTGTCTACCTTCCACGAAGCCTTCCTGTTCTTGCGATATCAGTGAAGGTAGGAGGGGTTTCAATCTATTTTCTATGACTTTGGAGATAATCTTGTAGATCACGTTACAAAGTGCTATGGGTCTGTACCGGTCTAGGGTTTTTGCTTCATTTTATTTAGGGATTAGGGTGATTATGGTTGCGTTTAGTGCTTTAAGGATGGAGGCAGACCTTCTAGAGTCCTCTACTACCTTATAGATGTCATATTTGACAAATTTCCCAACAGGCTTTGAAGAACTCCACAGTGAAACCATCTAGACCTGGTGCTTTCCCACTGGGCATTTCCTGGAGAGCTTGATCAACTTCTTCCGTGGAAATAGGTTTGTTCAGGAAGATGTTTTGTTCCTCGGTAACCAGGCATGGAATATGCTGGGCTATCTTCTGGATGGCCTCTGATCTGTCTTGATGAGGTTCTTGGGCTATCCCATGGAAGTGGTTGACCAGAGCGCTTTCGATCTCTTGATGTGACTCGCGCTCAATTCCATCCTGGTCCTTGATCTTCAGTATTTTGTTATGGGCTCTTCTGGCCATGGTTGTTCTGTGGAAGAACTTGGTGTTCCACTCTCCTTCCTTTAGCCATCGGATGCGGGACTTTCTTCTGCTGTCCCTTTGTTTGTGTGGTCCCTTCCTTCCATCGTATTCCGGGTCTCCAAGGTATTTCCTGTCAAGGTTTTATTTTTCTTTTTATTTGCTCTGTTCCTGGGGTTCAGGGTTATAAACCCTTCCTCGTCTTGCTGTGTTTTGGGATTTACCGCTTCCTACCTTTTGTTTAGAGGGCACTCTCTGATCAAGTGTCATGCTCATGGCATTGTCTGCATCTAAAGAGGATCTGTTCGTAATGTATGTTTTCGATCCATTCCTCATCCCTGAATTCCATACTTATGGCTTTTGGGAGTGCTCCAGAAATGTCCATCTTCCGCTCCCTCTTTTACCAAATATCCATTGGGATACACATTTTTTTTCCTGCACAACAAGAGTTCCAAGTTTCCAATAAGAGTCACACGTTTCTTCTCCACATATCTACTTATCACCCTTGGTTTCTTTTCTAATATTAATTGGATAGGTGTTTTTTTTGTACAATAAGTGTATTATTAATTTAATTTATTTCAATTTATTTCTAATATTTGTAGCATGTACATATTAATTATGGGTACCTAGTGCTCTTCCTTGATTTTGTTCGAAGGAACCATTTATTTTCATGACTCTAAGAATATATTTGGTTTCAAATCTGAAATTGTAATTCCACAGAATTTGAAATTGTAATTTTGTCCAATTAAAATTCAGTTTTGTGATTTCAAATTGCAATCTATTTTTTTTTAAATTTCAATATCCTTCAAATCATCAACATTTCAAATTAAATAATGAAGTCATGAATATTTGGAATCTACCATCTGTCAGCAAATGAATAAAAAGGGTTTATTTGAAAACCCTTGATATATAGATCTTAATGATAAAGAAGTTTATAATGAATGAGTCAGAAACTATTCATTATCCTTGATGAATGGATTTTAATGATAAAAGGGTTTATACTGAATGAATCATTATCCTTGATGTATAGATTTTAATGACAAAGGGGTTTATAATGAATGAGTTATAAAATAATCATTTTATGAGTGTTTTTTTTTTTTTTAATTTTCATATGAAATGTGCAGGTTTTGTAGGTTGTGATTTTTTTTTTTTTTTTTTCATATGAAATGTCCAGATTTAATAGGTTTTAAATTACAGAGAGATTTTCAATGAACAAGGTGTTAACTTTCCGACATGACAAAACATGTCCGTTCTTCATTAAAAAGGGTGATTAAAATGATTAAGATAATAATAACGGATTAAAATGATAAGATCCCAAAAATCTGAGTGTTCCAGGGGTTTTCAGTAAGTTGAATCCGTTTTTGCATTCACAAATGGATTTTAAATAACAAAAAATAGTGATTTCATACAAATTTATACTACCAAATTCCCATGAAAAAACCCATTTCATAGAACAGTTAGACAATTCCGATGTAACAAATCATTTCGTAGAACAGTTAAACAACACCATTTCTCTCCAAATTGTTGTAAAAAAAACCTGAAAGTATAATAAAATGTAATTAACTGTTATTGGTTTGTAAAACCTGAAAATATAATAAAACCTGAAAATGTAATTAACGGTTATTCGTTTGACGGTATGGCTGAAAATGTAATGAACTGTTAATGGTTTGATAGATTTCTCTGAAAACAATGAATTCTTTCTTAGTTGCTGTAAAACCTGAAAATGTAATAAAAATGTAATGAACTGTTAATGGTTTGATGGTATGGTTTGATAGATTTCTCTGAAAACAATGAATTCTTTCTTAGTTGCTGTAAAACCTGAAAATGTAATAATGGTATGGCTGAAAATGTAATGAACTGTTAATGGTTTGATGGTATGGTTTGATAGATTTCTCTGAAAACAATGAATTCTTTCTTAGTTGCTGTAAAACCTGAAAATGCAATAAAGATGTAATGAACTGTTAATGGTTTGATAGATTTCTTTGAAAACAATGAATTCTTTTTTAGTTGCTTTTCTTAGTTGCTGTAAAACCTGAAAATGTAATAATGGTATGGCTGAAAATGTAATGAACTGTTAATGGTTTGATGGTATGGTTTGATAGATTTCTCTGAAAACAATGAATTCTTTCGTAGTTGCTGTAAAACCTGAAAATGTAATAAAAATGTAATGAACTGTTAATGGTTTGATATATTTCTCTGAAAACAATGAATTCTTTCTTAGTTGCTGTAAAACCTGAAAATGTAATAATGGTATGGCTGAAAATGTAAATGCACTGTTAATGGTTTGATGGTATGGTTTGATAGATTTCTCTGAAAACAATGAATTCTTTCTTAGTCGCTGTAAAACCTGAAAATGTAATAAACTGTTTGATGGTAGGAAACAACAGTTAAATCCGGAAAACAAAAATAAATTAAGGGATATTTTTTTATTAAGTCTTAGTTTTGATTTCTTGATTTCAAGATAAAGTAACATTCGAAAAATGTAATTTCCATTCCCATATCATAAAATTTACATTTTTTCAAAATTTTGAAAAAAGAAAACAAACAACTAATATAATTTCCATTCCCATATTATAATTAAATTTACATTTTTCCAAATTTTGAAAAAAGAAAACAAATAACTAACCCAAGTGATAAAATGACCCATAATAAAATGGATAAATGGTACTGAAAATAGTTATGAAAATCAGTACATGCTTTGCTATAATGAAAGTTTGCTATAGTCTTTCCCTAGAAGTTTTAATAATCTACCTTACCCTACTTTGCTTTCATCCTTCCTCCGAAATTTAAGAATCTACCCTGCTTTGCAAGTTTTAATATCTACCTTGCAATCCAAGTTACTCAACTACAACTCGCTATAAGAATCTACCTTACCCTGCAGGTTCTACTCTCCGCCTTGCAATCCAAGTTGCTGGGCTACAACTCACTATCTATTGCTTAATTAAATAATATAGACTGTTGCATGCATAATTTGTTTTCACAAAATCAATCATGGAAGTTATAAATCAAACTGTTGCATGTCTACTTCTTTGATTTCACAAAATCAATCATGGAAGTTCTAAACCAAAATCTTATAATGAAACCTTCGAAACAAAAATTTGAAAAACAACGATGGAAATTATAAATCAAAATCTTACAAAGAATCCTTCGAAATAATTTTTTTGAAAATCAATCATGGACGTTAAAATCAAAATCTTACAAAGAAGCCTTGGGAACAAAATTCTGAAATTTGGATCTTATTACATGCATCCTTTCGTTACAGTCAAATTAGATACATAAAACTTGCAATCACCAAAACCTTTCACGATTTATCACTGACATTCGCTGCCTTCCATAATCCAAAGAGACACGGAGCTTGGGTATTGACTACATTGAACAAAAGAACTTCTACAGAAAAAGTTAAGTATTGCTATGTATAAAGGTTCTGTCTAGACATTACAGAAATGGTGATAAATACATGTATGATGTAACAAACTCTACATTTTCTCAAAACCAATCTTCACTGGAAACAGGTGCGTGTGCCTATTGAATTTTCTCCCCCTTCCCCTGTTATTCCCCACTTGAGGTTGATGTTGGTGTTCCAGTGGTCACTCCGTCTTCCGTCTTCCAGTGGTACTGTTATCAGTTTCTTTGGTTTTCTTTTTCTTGTCTCCAGTTTTCTTCCGTTTCGACTTGGACATTTGCTCCTCTAACTGTGCAATTCTCAGGCTCAGGTTATTGATCAACTTACTCTGCAATTCATTTTTCTTGAACAGATCAACCACCATCTTCTTCAGTCTCCCATTCTCATCTTTTACCTTCACAACGTCTTCTTCAGAATTAGTATCCTCCCCTGCTACTGCCTCTCTGACATCCCCAGTCTCTTCGTACCCCATGCCTTCACACTCACTCTGCTGTTCATCAGCTGGAATTGTCTCTGCCTCTACCTGCGAGCGATCCAAAGATTTCAACCTCTTGCATATCTGCACTTCACCATCTAAAGCACTGTTGGGAAATTCCTCTTCATCTATTGAATGTCTGATAACCTCTTCAACTGGGCAGGGGATGCTGTGACATCCCGAAGCTCTTAGCTCCTCACCAATCTGCCCATCACAACTGGAAACCCCATCTGAGCGTTTCTCGCAATCTATTAAATCTCTCATTGCCTCTTTATCATATGGCTCCAATTCCTGATCCTCAAGCTTGTTTTCCATGAAATCCACTGGTTCTCTGGGTGCAGCCACCTCGGATGACACTCCTCTCCACTTACCATCTGTGCCCATAGAATCATCCTGGGTATGGTTTAAGCTCTCAATTTGCATATTCCAACTTTCAACCTTATCAGAAAGCACAGATACCTCTTCTTCTTGCACCTTTGAATCATTCGCAGAGGCTAGCTTCACTGCATCCACCACCACTTCACCTCTGATTTCTTCTTCATTGAGACTCCTCTCCCGCAACTCTTCATCTCTGATTTCTTCTTTGTTTGGACCCCTGTCCGAGCACCGAGCTTCTCCATTCTCTTCTACAGAGGCAGCCATTTCATCACCACAATTACCATCCTCTGCAGCTTCTGCACCCTCTGAAACGGTCCCTTCTATCAATTTGCCAGCCATTATGGCATCTACCATTTCCTGCAGATTAAGAAGCTCACGAATCACAGCCTTTCTTGACTCCCTCACAAATGAATTCACTCCCTGCAAATCAAAATACATATATCTTATATGAAATTTTCTTTCACAGTGTAAAACATTGAAGATGTGAAAAGGATGTTAAGACCTGCTGGCCCTGCTCAATCCCTAGCATAAAATAAAATTAATAAAAAACAAAGACACAAATAAAAAGTTGTAAAAAGCTGGAGAAATGCATATCGGAATCTTAAAGCCTCCAGAAACTCAAATAAAGCTTTGAGCGAAAAATGGAAGAGGGTTTTCCGCCAAAATTCAAATAGAACTTGCAGCCACACAGAAATTCAAACAGGCTTTGAGTAAAATCGAAATTCAGAAAGGGCTTTGATCCAAACCAAAATTCAGAAAGTGTTTCAAGGCAAAATTTCAAATAGCGCTTTGAACCAGACCAAAGTTCAAATAGCAATTTGGGCAAGGCCAAAAAACCAAAGACCGTTTCGAGACCGAATTCACACAGGGATTGGAGCCAACACATAAACCAGGTTTTGAACAAACTAAGAACTCAAACCAGATTTTGAACCACACGAAATTCAAGCAAGGTTTTGAGTCAAAGTTCAACTAGGGTTTCAAGACAAAATTCAAGCAGGGTTTTGAGGAAACACAGGGCATCAAGATACACACCTGAATTGCGTCAAGTTTAAGCAGTAGAGACATTATCCCCTCGGTGATCTTCAAGTGCTCCTTCTCATTCTGAAGGACGGACTCCACAACTTGACGATCAGCAAGACGTCGCTGAATAGCTTCGGCCTCTGCCTTTACATCCCGTATAACCCTCAAATTCTTCAACGGCGAACCCTTCCGAGCAGAAAACCCACGGAAAGCCGACTGCATTTTAGTGGCCGCAGAAGTTTCGTCCATTCGAGGAGCGGCCGCCTTCTTAATCACGGAAGATGATTTAGGAGCCTCTGAATCAATGGGTATCGAAACAACGTTCTTAGAATCAGGCTTCAAAGGGCTGTTCCCCTTGATCACCGAACTCGAATTTTGCGAGGGATTATTAGTAGGACCGTGGACTGGAACTGTGATCGTCTTCGGCTTAAGCTTGGGCGCGCCCCGATATTCATACTCGGGTTTTGTCGGGGTCACGGTAGCTGCAGCGTAGGGGTGAGAACTGTAAGGACTTTGATACGATCTTCTCTGCGGGAATCGATCCCACGACCTGGCAAAGAAGGGGTATTCCATAGTTTTCTGGCTACTGAGCAATTTAGATGATAGAATTTCTTAACTCGAAACCACAAAAGCTTAAAAAAGTTGCTCTGCGTCACAACACATTCAGCAGAGTGGAATTTTATAGAGGATGACGCGGAAGAAGCGACTTGATTCTCGAACCTTCAAGGACGCTCCGTGCAGTTCTAGAATAATCCTGAACATTCAGAGGAAGCTTTGCTTTTAAGATATTTGAAAATTGAATTTATCCTCGCGCCGAGGATAAAGATTGTCCAGCGCGGACGATCAACGTCACGCGCAACCGTTGTCACTCAAAGCGTTTGGCTTTGCTACCCGTCCGGAGAACGTTCTTCGTGTTTCTAAACTCTCCCAACACCACATTCTCATCCACGGGGCTTTGGGATTCTTGGTTCAGTGTGGTTTCCAATCTTGTTATTTGGAGGTTTGATATACTATATTATATTAATCGGTGTTTAGCTAGATGTAAAAAAAAACATAGATTATTATTATTATTTATTATTATTATATTATATTTGATGAGTGAGATTGTTTTGGTTAGGATTTTTGGTTTTGATTGGAAAAGTCACAGTTTTCTCAATACATTGTCGATGTTTTGGATTCAAATTAGGATCTATCTTCAACACAATGAGTTTATTGTGTTAAGAAAATGGAAAAAATTGGTATAAACATTGGAAGTGTGGGAAAATTTTCAACGCCGGCTGGATTTAAAGTAGAATTATTTAATAAACTAAATTATTTGCTAATATTTCTAGGGTTTAATAATTTGTTTATTTAAGGTTATAATAGTTTATTATTAATTTAAAGTTTTTTTTATCTTTATTTTATGTTCTATGGTTTAAGTTAATAAGTAAAAAGTGGATTATTAAATTTATTTTAGGGTTAAGGTATAAACTAAATAATTAAAAAGAATTAAATGTTTATTATGAGTTAATATTAGGGTTTCTAAATGTGTTTGTTTTTTATTATAAGGTATATAATGGGTTATTATTAATTTAATGTTGTTTATTAATGTCTTCAATTAGATTACTATATTCTAGGGTTAGGTTATAGATATTAAGTAATTTATAAGATATTAGGGTTTGCCCTTTTTGTTAATCTATATTCTAATTATTAAACCCTAGTTTAATAATTTATTTAAAAAGTCTCATTAATATTAATGAATATGATTGTGACTTTAAAAATATATTTTTATTGATTGTGACCTTAAAAATATATTATTATTATTATATTTTATATTTTATTAGTTTTTTAAGTAAAAAATATAGATCAATCAAATTATTTTCATTTTTTAATTTTAATAATTTTTTTTAATAATATTTTATAATATTAATGTATTAAATTTAATTTTTTTAAATATAAATTATTTTTTAATTAATTATTTTTTATTGGTTGAAAATTACTAAGTGACATTTTACCCTTGAATGTTAAATTGTTATAAAAAAAAAATTAAAATTTTAATTTTAAAAAATATAAATATTGTCATATGTCTTTACTATTATTTGATTTTCAGTCTTTTATTGATTTAATACACCAATCTCATTTGTTTATTGTGTATTGAATTGGATTTGATGCATTGAATAGATTGTTTCAAATTTATATGGCTACGTTAAGGACTGATTACAACTAGTTATCGCTAGGAAAGCATTATCCACCATGCACTAAGCCAACTAGTGATTGACTTAGTGCATGGTTCTCAATGTAGGCTAATTAATATCCATCCTGCATGATGTTCCATAAGACCATTCATGTGAACATCAATCCATGGGCATCACAAATGTCTACATCAAACCTTGCCAGTTTGATGTCTGACCACTCAGGGACTTAATGGGTACTGATGATTCCGGTCGCTACATCCGTCGATGACTCCACTCATCTTCCGTCAGTCTCCTTGATCCAAGAAGATCTAGAACGCTCACAAAGGTCCCAGGAGATCCATGAATGCTCAAACTTCAACCATCTCACATTGTCTTGAAAATTGCATCATTGCATAGAGCTTGTCGTCGGCTTTCTAATGGCACAAATAGTTCATCAATGAAGCTCGTATGCAAAAGTTATGAGCAGTCAAAGTTCAGGGTTTGAATATGCAAAAAGTCAAAGGTCAAAGGCAATGGTGATGTCAACATGATCAAGGATGATGTCAATAGTGACACATGGTACCCAACCATACATCAAATGACGCCAATCGTACAACAAATGATGTTGCATACTAGTTGGCACACGACGTGGCATATCCAGTTAGTAGTGAGTTGGCATCCAACTGGTCCAATGGTGTAATAACACGTGGCATTGAATAGTTAACAAGAGGCTGCCACGTGGCAACCCCTCATTGGCCAATAATGGTTTGGTTATATAAAAGATTGGACTCAAAGGGATTCAACCTCAATGAGCACCCAAAGTCTTAACATAACCCACATTACCAATACACCACACATTACAACTTAACCATATTATATGTTTGTTTATATTTGAATTTAATGTAATGTTTTTATGGAGGGGAAAAGGGGTCGAGGCTAGCCCTAGCCCTTGGTCGTTGTATATAACATACGAACAACACATAACACATAAAAGGCTTAACACTTATTAACGTGAGTTCTGTTAACATGCATATAATATATACTAGCATACCCCCTAAACACGCGAATAACAATGCCGAAATAAATGGATATGGAATATTGTAATCAATTTGTTTGTTTTGAATATACAAGTAAAACTATTAAATTAACACTGGTTTATCTTAAGTAACTTATTTTTCAACTATCAAATTTTAAAATTTCAATGATGAAATTTCTTAATGTGATATATACAATTTCCTTTTAAACCTTAGTTTCCCAAATTAAAACCCTATGATATATACAAATTCCTTTTAAATCCCAGTGTCCCAAATTAAAACCCAAAACATATCGACATAATTTGTGACTCCTAAATAAGAAGAACTTAAATTATATTTAACACTGGAATATTTTAAAATTAAAAAAATGCTTCCTTTTCATGCAAATTTGTTTCATACATACAACTTATGCAAATTTATTCCATACATATGACTTAAAAAAATAAAAAAAATAAAAATTTCAATTTTTTATATTCTTTAAACTATAAATTTCATAATTTATCATAATTCTCATAATATTGAATATAAAGATTATCTTCTAAAAAGAAAAAGTGATTTCATATATTTAATGATGCAATGTATACAATATATTAAATCTCAATAAGCCACTAACATTTTCTATACACACTCTCTTATATTGACAAATAAATATAAAAAAATATATTATATATATATATATATATATATATATATATATATATATATATATATATATATATATATATATATATATATATATTCAATAAATCATTATATATAAATATGCAGGAAATAAAATATTTTTTATTTAATTAAAATGAAGAATTTTATAATATAATTTAATTAAAAAAGTATATATTCTTTTTCATTATATATTTATTTAACAATAAGATAATAGAAAATAAAATGTTATTTATTTAATTAAAATGAATGATACCAAATTATATGACTTTTATATTATAACTTAATTAAAGAAATCTATTTTTTTAAATTTAATTATTCATTATTATATATAGTTATTAAAGAATAATGAAAATACCTCCGATGGGGTGTTAGTGCGAGACAATTGGCGCAAAGCGGGAGAGCGGTCAGGCCAACAAGGCAGGGAGCCATGTGATGAGCTCATGCCAACGACCGCCGCCTCGACCCTGCATTAATTCGACCTCACGTCACTGCAGCACCATTAACTCTGGTGTGCCCGACCCTCATTACGAACTTCTCTATGGCTTTTCCGTCTGCAAGTGTTTCTCATCCTCGCTCGAGGACCGACTCCCACATCCCTCCGCTGCCCTGGCCTGGATTAACCTGGACTTTCATGGTGTTCACTGCCCTTGGCCCTCTCCAGGCTCTTTGCATTTGCCTGGAGAACTTAACCATTATCTGTCTTCAAACGAAGAACATTATGCCGCGTCAAAGAGGAAGACCGCGAAGAGGCTCTCCATGGCATCCTCCTCAGCCCCGAACCTCTGTTTCTCCCCCTGGTTCGCCCTCCACGTTCACCTTGCCGCCTCTGCAGCCCGAGCTGGCACCTCTCGCCTCCTCCACCCCGCCTACCACCCGGTTCGAATGCCTAGTCATTACTGATAGCTCGTCGGGCTCTTTTTCGCGATTTCCTGCCGTCCCACCGAACTCCAGAACCAGCGAACCTTCTCTTGCACTGGTAGCTTGCTCCTCACAACCTCCCATGGGGGCGCCACCTCTTTTTCGAAGTGCCCGAACCAGCGTGTACGCGTCTACTGACTCCATCCCTGATTCGCAGCTGAAAGAAAGTTTAACCATTCTCTATGGTCCGGTCTTCGAACTCTGTCAGGGAATGGAGGACCTCCAATTCCGACTGCAGATTATGGATGGAAAGATCTCGACCCTCCTTTAGATTCTATCCACCTTCCAGGATGCTTTCCCCTCCACTCCAGAAGGCGCGACTTTAGTAGAGGAACCCCATGCAGAGAGCGACGATAGGAATGCTCAGCTGCAACGTTCAGCAGAGGTCGTTGTGGAGCAGGTCAAGCATGAGGAAATGGAGGCTGCGACAGCTACAGGCCAGCATGTGTACAATCCGCTTGGAGATGCCCTGCCACTTGCCAATAGGGATGAGAGAAACGTGGACGCTGACATGCATTTGGAAGTAAAAGGGACACCTATTGAAGAGGAGCCTTGGTATGCAGTTGTTCTAGCCACCTGGCCAGGTTACTCGCCAAGCATATGAGCCCACAGGGGTTCTTTCTCTTTAATAGTTTCTTTTCTTAGCTGTAGCTTAGTCAACGTAGTTATGCTTTATAAGACTGTTAGACTATCAAATGCTAGACTTACCCGACGGGCTGAACTGGTTTCCCCTCTATTGGGGCAGTTTAGTAATTAAAGTGTGGTTGTTTCCAAGTTTTTGTACCTCTGGTCTGGTTTTTTGAAGCCCTTTATATATAAAATCTCTTACTTACAAAAAAAAAAGAACAATGAAAATGCAAAAGCAATTTGGACTAAGGTATTTACTGAGCTGCATAACCCATCCCAGATCAAAAGGTTCAAGGCATATCTGAAAAGAGCACATGTTATGTGACTACGAAATTGAAACCACATTCCTTATATAAATTTCGTATATGAACGAGAGTTCAGAGTAATTAAGATAATGATATATAAATTCAATATATTAAAGAGCAGTTAAAAGTAATCAAGATAATGGTTTCACATCTGAGTGCAGACTCTATTACAAGTTAGGTAGTTAGGAAACTCAAAATGTAATTGACCTATTTGAAGAGCAATTAAGAGTAATCAAAATAATGATATATAAATTCAGTATATTAAATAACAGTACTGACCTATTTGAAGAGCACTTAAGAGTAATCTAGATAATGGTATATAAATTCAGTATATTAAAGAGTAGTTAAGAGTAATGAAGATAATGGTATATAAATTCAGTATATTAAAGTGCAATTAAAAGTAATCAAGATAATGGTTTCACATCTCACTGCAGACTCTATTACCCCCTATTTGATTTCACATACATAGTTCATTTCTATCACATACACAATTCATTTCTAATTATTATTATGACCTGCTTGATTTCATTATGCAATATTGAATATTGCATACCCAAAATAACTACTTGAGTAGTAATAAAAATAGATATTTGTTTTTCAAACAGTTTCAAAATAGCTTTAATCATTGTATATGCATTTAATTACAAAGTCCTATCATTTTCTCCTCCAAATTTAGATAACATAACAATGTGGAATTAATGTTTTTTTACATAATGAAAAAATGATTAAATTTTAGAATACTAATAAAAATAGCTAAAATATGTATCTTTTTATAACTTATGAATAGTGAATATATTGTTCAATGTTGAAATCAATGTAACAACATTAGTTACTCATGTATATATAATCATTCGCTCCTTTCACTACATTTAATTTCCTTTCATGATATTCAATGTTTGACTTTGTTATGTTATCTTCATTAATCGGGTGTTCAATAATAGTTTTAATAACATTTTGTTGATTCTAGCAATCAATTGTTTGATATGTTCCATCTTTGGCCCTCATTTCTTTTACAATGCTATTATACATTATACATTCCATTTCATTCGATCTTCTTGAAAAAATGTTTTTATATTTCCTTGTTTGTTGTTGTTTTATTAGGAAATTAATAAATTCAATATTTGTTATATTGGAAAAATGATCATATGATAGTTAAAGTGATTCTTAATAGTAGAATGTTTGGTTATATTGGAAAAATGATTATTCGATGATATTTAAAGTTATACCAAATAAAATGTTTGACGATGATATTTAAAGTTATACCAAATAGAATGTTTGACAATATTTGTTATATTGGCAAAAATGATCATAAGATGATATTTAAAGTGATACCAAGTAGTAGAATGTTTGGCACTTGATTTCTGACCTAGTAAGTCATAAAATGTTTTTCTTTGCACACAACTTAATGATTTGATACATTGTTTTCTTCCATTTCTTGAGCCAGTTGCCAAGACATTTATTCAACCACTATTTTTGGCTAATAGTGTCTTGCTAGGCTCCATGGTTATTTTACACATCGTATTTGAAGAAACCTTGTTTATACTTATATGGGCCTAATGGTTAAGAATATGTGTTTCCTCCTAAGAGGTCACAAGTTCAAATCCAGAGGGGGGCAGGGTATGTATACCTCCGTAGACTTTACCAGTAAAATCGTTGGGCGAAGAAGGTCTCATACACCAATTTGGTGTCTGGCTTAGCCGTGACCTTAAAAATAGATTATTATTATTATTATGAAGAAGAAGAAACCTTGTTTATACTTATATGATTGTGTAATTATATCATGGTCTCATATTCACAATCATATAATCTATATATGATTAGTCTTTCCAACACAACCAAAAGATATTTTAAACATGGCTTAAGATACATGTCAAGATGAAAAAAAATAAAAATTGATATTATGTTTTTTGTTATTATTCTTTCTTCTTTTATATAGAGTTTAAATGACATACTCCTATATCATAGACTTCATTTTTAAAATCAAAATTTAAATTAAAAAATGAATATTAATATCATTTCTTCCATTGTTTTTTTATTGATTCCATTGCACACTAGGATGGAGCCTAACAACAATGAAAGTAAAGTGGACAGCAGAAAGTAGAGAATTAATTAGGCCGTGGCCAAAACAAGTGGATGATAGGGCTTCTGCAAGTTATAGCTCAACAAAGAGAAAATATTCTCAACGACAATCCAACTACTTCTGGTGGAGGAGCAAATTGACTCTGCTCAATTGAATTTAATGGATTAATGGAACATGTCCATGTCCAACCGACGGTGTTGGGAGGAAAAGATATATTCGTGGTGGATAAATATATATGATTCATACATTCAACTAAAAAATATATATGAGTTTTTTCAAAATTGATGTTCATAGTTTTTATATAGAACATTTTTCTTTTGATGTCGATGTTCATTTATTTAGTTTTTGATGTTCATATAAAGTATAAAGAGTTCAATTAAATATAACCAATTAGATATAATTAATTAGATATACCTCAATTTTTTGTGAAAAAAATATGTTTCTCCATATTTTCTTTTAATTTCAAAATATTTTAAACAAATAAAATTAACTAAAACATTCAACATAATTAACAAAGGTGAAATTTCAAAATATTTTAAACAAATAAAATTAACTAAAACATTCAACATAATTAACAAAGGTGAAGACTAATATATGTAATTTATGATCAACATAAAAATGGTTCTTTTTGAAAAGACAAAGCAAGGCATCTGCACAAGGTTTTTTGTGAAGATACAAAGCAAGGCATTTGCACAAGGTTCCCAGCAAAGAAAAAAGTCGGCAATGGAAAACAAATGAAGTACCTAATGCTCGACGAACTTAACCAAGTACTTGACAAGACATACCCCAATGATCTGGGTGCTAATCCTTGGAAGACCTTGAGAAAGGGGCGACATAACCTAATGCAGCATAACAGTTCGAGTGAAGGAAGCTCAAGGGTTAAAAAATGTTTTAGTTGTGACTTTAATTTAAACGCCCAACATAAAGCTAAATGTTAGATTGTCCGTTAACTTGCTTTGCATATGGCTGACATGCCATGCCAACAAGGCACTCCATATCATTTCAAAATTGTAACACCTGCAGCGGAGTTAATGATTTAATGAGAAGCAGGCATGACCCAAATTTTCTACCGAGGAAAGAAGAAATTAGAGAAGGAAAGGAAAATTTAGAAGAGGAGGGTATAATTTTTAGTTGTAAAGCGCTGCACCATGGCCCTGAAATTCGAAGTGTCGGTGTTCAGCGACATCGTCTACAATCTCCTCGACGCTCTGGATCGTTTCTTTCCCAGCCTCTGCAATACAATCCTATTATTTGCATTTCCCTCCACATTCTACAGACGCCAGCACAAACCACAATGTTCCTCTGTGCAGGTCAGTGGATCTCGCTGCCCTCAATTCTCTCAATAATATCTCTGAGCAACCCATAGGGAAAATTCACCCAACAACTCTTGTTAGCGATAATTCTCGTCCCGGGCTCGAGGGCGCCCAGACCTGCAGGTTGCGCAGGAAGCGCCCAAGCGCAGCACGAGAGAATCCATTTTTCAGTAGCGAGTAAAGCGAGCGAGCAAAGTTTTGTTGTCGGCAGTCGAGATCCAGCCTACAGAGTTAATCGACGGTCATCGGATTTTTGGGGCTGTCAAGTTGCCCGGGGTTTAGCACGAAGGGAAGCGCCAATGGTTCAAAGCAAGTCTGGATCGTCCGATCTCATTGGGACAGGTGGTAGCCAGTCGACGTATCGGGGATCGGTGATTCGGGAGACAAGGAGCTGTCCGTTCATTGCATTTGAAATCGCCGATCAGCGAAGCTCCGAAAGCGGCTTTGGCACCTAGCCCAGGGTCTTAGCCCCAAGTCACATCAAGCGAGCCTGCAAATGGGGGGAGCCCCCTATATAATCGCGTATTATCTGGGTCGTTCATCTGAGGGACACGCGACACACATCTGTGTCACGTCGACATTCGAGAGTTCGAGGGGTACGCACTCCTCATCCCTTACTTCTCGAAACCCTGAACCCCGAAATGCCGATAGCGCCCAGATTCGGGCCCGTGGTTTTGGCACCTGGTCGTAAAGGAGCAAGCCTGGAGGAGGGGCGCTTATATTTGACATTTGGCCACTCGGGTCCCAAAGCGCCGAAAATCCATCTTAGCCGTTCATTTTGGAGGGATGTGTGGCGACCGTTAGGTCCTCCCTGTATTTCGCCCATCGCGACTTTGAAAGAGAAAGATCTTAATCCTTTCTCATCTGCGAACCCCGAAGCACCGACAACACTTTGGTAGATAGGCGTAGGGTCACAGATTGTGGTCACTCTAGGGAGTAGAAGGGGTTGTACGGGGAAGCCAAAGGCGTCGAATTTAGATTCAAAGAGAGGGGGCACTACATTCTCCAGGCGTCGATTCGACATGAAATCCCAGTAGCTGCCAGGAATGAATGAAAAAAAGAGAGGGTGGTTGAGGCCTCTCCTCAGTCATTAATTGCAAATTATGGATGTCTCAACTGAGGGCCTGCCCAAGATGGTCCTCTATACTGGTTCTTTTCATGAAGGTTGCGCCGAGTCCTCAACTCGTCAGGAGAGCCTGCACACGCTAGCTTGACACTTAATAGCTCAGCTACTCCCCTTGCTGGAGCCGCGCGCAGTTAAGATGGCGTCTGTCATAGGCGCACTATCGTCCAATATGCATGCGCAGACTGTCGAAAGGCATGTAGACACAATATTTTAATTGCAGTATCTCATTTTCGCTACTGTGTTTTGTTTTGAGTATATGTAGGCGTTTTCGCCATTTTTGTAATGATCGATGGTAGAGAAAATCTCCCAACTATAAAGTTTTAACAACCACTCTGGTTTCCTGGTTGTGTGTTTGTATCTGATATTTCTTGGTTTATGACAAACAGTTTCCTTACTCCGTCTCATACCAGAGAGTTCATGATCGAATGATTCACATGAATTGTTACAATTATGTTATGATAAAGGATTTGTCGTTGCATTATTGTATTCCCTGGTCTTCTGTGTTTGAATATAAGAGGGTCTTGTGTTTGGGCACTTTCTTCTCCAGTCTGTTAGGAACCTGATGTTTGTGACAAACTCTCGCACTCTTCTCATACAAGTCTTCCCCCCTGCTCACCCTTATTACAACTCACTGTTTGAAGTTTATCTAAGACCTCACTTGCCCATGCATGCCTAGCCTAGTTTCAAAGTTGAGACGATATTGTTCTGAGTTTACTTCCATTTGATCACCCCTTTATAAACAAATCGTGACATTAAACTGATGGGCGTTGGGCTCTGCTCCTGCTGCAATCCAGGAGTGACTTCCGTCGCCAACATTTCTGGCGCCGTTGCCGGGAACGAAGTTGAAGATTTTCCCTGGGCAGAACGACATTGAGCTTCTGATTCTGAAGGTGCATCAGACATCAGAGCCCTTAAATATTGCTATTGTGCACCTGGTGACTCCACTGTGGTGACTCCATTGTTTCCACATCATTGTTTCAGCTGTGACTATTGTTAGCACACCTGAAAGCTCACCCTAAGGAGCTTTCTCGAGAAGGTTTCAGCGATTGCTTTCTCTGCCTAAGAGGCTTCCTGGGGTAACGACAATGTTAAGATTTGGTCTTTGATGGTGAACAAGAACCAGACACACTTGAAGCTGTGCATCGTTCACCTAGCGAATCCATGATTCGAGGATCGATTGGCGACTCCACTGGTTCGATATGGAGAAAATTCTGGCTCAAAGGTTTGCTTTCTGTGACTTTTCTTAGATAGTTAATTTTCCTAATGCACTTCCTGATAGAGACATCTGGGAAGATTTCCTCCTCGAATTTCATGTAAAAAGTTTGGAGGTACCAGCTGAGCATTTACTGGACTTCCATGAAGCTATTCACCGACACAATATCACGCATGAGGATGTCCGGATTAAGCTCTTCAGGTATTCATTGAAGGGAGATGCTCTTGAGTGGTGTCGATCTCTTCCCGCTGCGAGCATCCGCTCTTTAACAGGTTTTCATACAGCTTTCAATTCTTTTTGTAAAGATTACTATCCAGCTGATTGTTTGTATGAAAATTGTTGTGAAGAATTTTCTTTGCTTCGTGAAGCCTTTGCTGGCCCTGCAGACCATGTCTGCGATGAAGCCCTTACTGTGGAGGAAAGCATCTGCTGTGAAAAAATTGAGGTGTTGAATGATATGAGTGGTGTTAGCTCAAGAATGGAAGCATTTGACATCATATCGGATGTGTCTGTTCTTTTAGATGTTCATAAAGATCAACACGCCTCTTGTGGAGATTATGAGTTTGTAGAGCAGATGTGGTCCATGGTAGGTGGCTCACCTAAATGTCGGATTGAAGCAGATATTCCTAGCAACCCGGTTTCTGAGGACGGAGACCTTCCCATTTGTAAAGAAGAGATTATTTTGGAAGAGGTTTCCTCTCTTTTTCTCCAGGGAGTTTCTCACGATATATGTTTACCTGGGATTAACGAGGAAAAGATTACGTGTGAGCAGCTAGAAGCAGTGGGTCCCACTGTCCCTGAAATGGATATTTTTGACGGGATCACCATTCTGGAGGAGGATCATATCCATGAAGGACATGCCCTTTTTGATGAATATTATAGTGATGATGAGCAACAAGCTTACCCTACATTCGATCACTATGAACACACTGAAGAGCCAGTCGGCAAGCAGAATCACCCCATGGTCCCTATTTATGATGAATATGAATCAGACCTGGAGGAGAGCCAACAAGAAGAGGAAAAAGAACCAAAGGGGCAGTCTGCCCTTTGTTTAGAGCCAGTCAGTGAGCATCCACCACCCGAGATCAACGAGCCTACTTCAGTTATTCACCCGCCTGTGGTTATCAGAGACATTCGGCCGCGTGTGAACAACTGTGTAGCAGAAGAGGCTGTATGTCACCAATTCCTTGGAAATGGCCACTCATTCGATGACCTTGTCCGCAAATACATGGAGTGGCATTTCCCCTATGCCTTGGAGCCACCCTATTTCGTCTCAACTCCAGCCTTCAAGGAGGAGTTGAAGAGTGTAGCCGTTCTGCTGTCATGGCTACACCATCTGCTGATGATCATTGACAGAAGGAAGGAGCTTCTATCTAGGAAGATGCTTGAATGGCTATGGTGGAAATCTTCTTTCACCTAGCCCCATGTAAAGGTTTTATTAGTTCAAGAATGTACATAAATAAGCTCCTGTGAGCATGAACGTTTAGTTTGTTTTGTTTTTATTTTTCGGCCTGTAGTTTTAGCAGCGGGATGTTTTGAGCCTGACTCCATAGCCCAACAACAAGGCACTAAAGCTGCGGAATGAGTTCTTAGAGCATCACAGGGATGACTCTATCCCCCATGGAGCCTAATATTAGCGATAATTATCGTCCCGGGCTCGAGGGCACCCAGACCTGCAGGTTGCACAGGAAGTGCCCAAGCACAGCACGGGAGAATCCCCTTTTCAGTAGCGAGTCAAGCGAGCGAGAAAAGTTTTGTTGTTGGCAGCCGAGATCCAACCTAGAGAGTTAATCGATGGTCATCGGGTTTTCGGGGTTGTCAAGTTGCCCGGGGTTTAGCATGAAGGGCAGCGCCAATGGTTCAAAGCAAGTCTGGATCGTCCGATCTCGTTGGGACAGGTGGCAACCAAAAGGCGTATCGGGGATCGGTGATTCGAGAGACAAGGAGTTGTCCATTCATTGCATTTGAAATCGCCGATCAGCGAAGCTCCGAAAGCGCCTTTGGCGCCTAGCCCAGGGTCTTAGCCCCAAGTCACATCAAGCGAGCCTGCAAATGGGGGGAGCCCCCTATATAATAGCGTATTATCTGGGTTGTTCATCTGAGGGACATGTGGCACACATCCGTTTCACGTTGGCATTCGGGAGTTCGAGGGGTACGCGCTCCTCGTCCCTTACTTCTCGAAACCCCGAACCCCAAAATTTCGATAGCACCCAGATTCGGGCACGTGGTTTTGGCACCTAGTCGTAAAGGAGCAAGCCTGGAGGAGGGGTGCTTATGTTTGACATTTGGCCACTCGGGTCCCAAAGCGCCGAAAATCCATCTCAACCGTTCATTTTGGAGGGATGCGTGGAAACCGTTAGGTCCTCCCGGCATTTCACCCATCGTGACTTTGAAAGAGAAAGATCTTAATCCTTTCTCATCTGCGGACCCTGAAGCACTGACAACACTCTGGTAGATAGGCGTAGGGTCACAGCCCGTGGTCACTCTAGGGAGTAGAAGGGGTTGTACGGGGAAGCCAAAGGCGCCAAATTTAGATTCAAAGAGAGGGGGCACTACATTCTCCAGGCGCCGATTCGACGTGAAATCCCAGTAGCTGCCAGCAATGAATGCAGAAAAGAGAGGGTGGTTGAGGCCTCTCCTCAGTCATTAATTGAAAATTATGGATGTCTCAGCTGAGGGCTTGCCTGAGATGGTCCTCTGTACTGGTTCTTTTCATGAAGGCCGCACCGAGTCCTCAACTCGTCAGGAAAGCCTGCACACGCTAGCTTGACACTTAATAGCTTAGCTACTCCCCTTGCTAGAGCCGCACGCAGTTAAGATGGCATCTGTCATAGGCGCACGATCGTCCAGTCTGCATGCGCAGACTGTCGGAAGGCATGCAGACACAATATTTTAATTGAAGTATCTTGTTTTCGCTGCTGTGTTTTGTTTTGAGTATATGTAGGCGTTTTCGCCATTTTTGTAATGATCGATGGTAGAGAAAAGCTCCCGACTGTAAAGTTTTAACAACCACTCTGGTTTCCTGGTTGTGTGTTTGTATCTGAGATTTCTTGGTTTATGACAAATAGTTTCCTTACTCCGTCTATGTTTTCGTCTCATACCAGAGAGTTCATGATCGAATGATTCGCATGAATTGTTAGAGTTATGTTATGATAAAGGATTTGTCGTTGCATT
>JZKD02S2366002.1:222840-237708 GCA_000966675.3 Picea glauca | reverse complement strand
GATCCCATGTTCATGTGGTAAACAATACATAGGAGAAACAGGTCGTTCCTTTAGAATTAGGATTCAAGAACATGCCGCTGACATCAAACACAATCGCACTCGTCCCTCAACTCTCACAGAACACTCAGATAAAACCAAACATCACATTTGTATTGAAGAAACCAAAATCCTTGCCAGGATAGATCACTATCACAATAGGAAATTCGGAGAAGCAATTGAAATTGAAAAACAACCTAATAATCTAAACAGAGATGATGGATGGAAAATTAGTCAAAATTGGATCCCTACCCTAGCCAATATGAATAAATCTAGATATTAATTCATAAACATTGTCTAGTCGGCTCTTTTTAAATAAAAAATTAATAAACAAACTAGTAATTAATTATTAAATCAAATAATTAATTAATTAAACAAACAATTAATTAATTAAACAAACAATTATAATTTCTAAATTTTTTATAATTATTGATCTCATTATGTCGACTCCTTACAAAAAAATTTTCAAGTATTTATATACGTGTTATATTCTTTTTTCCTTCATTTTTCAAAAAACGCTTTCTTGATGATGGACCACACTAGTTTGGTCCGAAACGTCGAAAACCAAAAAACCTATGCGATGAATCCGAAATAACTCTCTAAACAAATCATAACTGCTCTTTAATTAGAATTTTAATTTTGCAATAAAAATCCTAATTCATTCTAAGGCATTTAAGACAAAACCCATCTAGATATCAACATAATTGAAACACATATCAATTTTTTCTTATGTTGAGATATTTATTTTCATGTTTGTCTTATTTTATTTCTTGAATTCATGGCTAATTAGTTTCTCCTTTCTTTCAAGTTTGTAGTTTTTTTATTAGTGATTTAATTTTACTTTTAGCTTAGAATTTGATTTACTTAGATTTGACTAGCTTCTCTTTACTCTTAGTCTTGATTTGATTTCATGACTTTTCTAAAATTTATATGAGGGAAGATCTTTCTAAGCTATGCCAATTGGATTACATGGGGAAATCCATACTCTATATTTTTAAATAGGATTCCATTTATCTAAAAGTCATATATACCTAGTTTTCACTTTTCTTGTACATCAACTGTTATCTATGGGGAACATTAAGATATGTTTCAAGTATTATAAGTTCACTTTTGTAAATGATAGAATTGCCTACATTCTTTACTTTGAATCCCTCCCATACCCCTCCACAATTAAAGCCTCTACTTTGGTGGATGAAGAGAATACTAGTGGAGTCAAACTTAAATAGTATCGTATCTATTTCTGTAAATAGAATACCTCTCATACCACCCCGCTTTCTTCATCCAATTGTTAAAAGAAATTCTTCAAATATGTTAATCAAAAGGTTGGTAAGAAAGTTGAAAGCACATATGTGTGGGAAGTGTATGAAAACCCATCGAGGTACTGAACATGTTTCTTGGAAGCGGGTCAATGTATACATGGTATCAAGATGACAACTTCATCGGGGTATTGAACATGCCTACTGGAAATGAAGAAATGTTGGGTAAAAGAGGCAATAGATGCATGCTAATCCTTAAATCCTCCTAGCTATTTTTACTATCCAATAGTAGAGATGTAATTAAAAGGTAATAAATATTCCCTATTTTTGGATTCACTATCTTGGAACTGGGCATTTAAGTAATTTTATTTTTAAAAACTTATTTTTCTTTGATTATGTCTTAGGGACCTTTATGAATGATGTAGTGTGCAATTTTTTTTTGAAATCTTTCATTTCGATTTTTGGTAAATTTAATCCAACTATTTATACGACAGGGATAATTGCTTCGTCCTCGTGTGTCACCAATTGTCGTGGCCACAACACCCCCCCATAATTTTCTCAAAAATGAAAGGTGTCCCCTTATTAATTTTGGTAATGTCACCTTGATTTGTTTCTGGTTTTATATTTCTCATTTTTTTGTATGTCTTGTTTATCATTTTGATGTTCTCATCATCTTCCTCTTGAAATGATTGGTTTGGTTTGATTTTCTTATATAGTCATGTAAATATTTTATCATTTAGATGATTGGATTGGTTTTCATTGAACATTATTAAATCACAACAACTTGGTTAATTATTCGAAGTAGTTTTAATATGAATTCCTCACATTCACTTCGTTCTAAAACAAGATTATGAGGAATATTTTTATCATTCAATAATTAACATGTCGTTTAATTGGTTGATTAAAATTTGCCAACAATTGAATGATTATTAATTATTTTGAGTTAATTGCCTAAAATTTTCATAATATCCTCAATTTCAAAACATAATGTACAATTAAGTTATACATTTATGCTTTATCTAGAAGGTGTGATATCAATCATATTTTGTTTTATTAATTTTGGTTAATTAAGATCTCGAGATCTTGTAGTTAATCTTTTAATAGATTTTTGTTATTAATTTAATTTATTTTTATTACAAGTGTCTATGAAACATCTGCAATTCAACTTCAGTTTCGAAATATATCTTTCAATTGAGATTTTTCCATCTCTACAAGGCATAATTCTTGGGCAAGATCAAATTGAAAATTCACATTAGTTTTAGGAGGAGATATTCCATTCTTCTTCTTGAAAAAACGGTGAGGCATCTATTCAAATGATTGAAAACCCACTTCCAAAATGGGTCAATTTACTTAACCGACAAAGTATTTCATCAGAAAGTGAACATATTGGGAGAAATCATGATCAGAGTGAAACATATTTTCCCAGATTGGAAACACGTCAATCTTCAGGAGACGATCTTGTAGATTCAATCTCAACCAAATGGTGAAGAATTTGAGGAAACGGTTTGAAATCCACTTCCAAAACAAGCCTATTTAATTAATATACAAAGGATTTTCTTAGAAAGTGAAGATATTTGGAGAAATCATGATCTGAGTGAGTCATATTAGATCTGAGTGAGTGAGGCAAGTGAGTCCACATAGAAAAGGGATTACGGGAGAAGGGTATCACAATGATCAAGGTGAAAAATGGAATTCAATGGGATAGCTCCCAAATAAGGGGGTCGGGACCATAGGAAAAAAAAGGCTAAAAAAGTATAGGTATTATTGCAATCAAGATGAAAAGAGGAATCCGATAGGATAATTCTCAAATAATTTCGCAACTAGAATGCAAGAGGAAAGGTTGCACAATAACATATCTTGTATGTTCCTTTTATGTTATGTTTTCATCCCAAGGGTTGGGGTGTTTAGGGTTCCTATAGACAAGGGTTTTCCATGTGCTATAACTCTCTGATATACGTGTGGGGTCAAACAATAGTACTCAGCCCAATATATCAGGGTGCCAACTAAGGAGGCTAGATCATACCGACCTTATTCGTACTACCTGATTACCCAGGTATTGGAGAGTATCTTCCCTAGTGTTGTTCTCAGTGGCACTATAGCAATCAAGCGGTCAATTAGTTGATCTATAGCGGGGTTTAGGATGACTAGGAAATTCCGTATACATGTGTTTTCTAATGTGCTACCACTTGAAGGGGTACCAACAAGGGTTACAAGGGTGTCCAACAATGTGAGCTTAAAAACCTCTTGTATTTCCTGTGTGTATGCTTCCTCGACTATGGATTTATGCGTTTAACAATAGATCACTGTAGTTTAAAGATGTTGGAACACATATCTACCCTGGAAAAAAAATTACCCACAACTCATGCCCAAGAAAGTTCTTTGATACCACTTGTTATGCACCTGGTTATTTTATATTGAGGATAAACATGAATGTCACATAAATTACCAATGAAACAACAAAATATAGATAATATCACATCAAAATGATACCTTTATTGAAATATAAGAAATGTTCACTTGCCTCTTTGAGGGGACAACCTCTAGTAGAGAAACACTCTATTACAATAATTCTCAAGACAAAGAATTCTCATGCCCTCGACTCCTATTTATACTAAATCTATCTACCAAAAGAACAATCTAGAGGAATATATTTATGGAAGCGAAAGATTTTATTAGGTCTTCTTGCATTTGACTTATTCTCCTTATTACTAGGCCTTATTTATCAATATCGACCTTTATTGCATGGAAAATATATTATTCTACCTACGTGAGGGGTTAGGGAGGTTGTAACATCCCGCTCTTACGCACACTGAGCGAACTTATTCTTTGAGGACACTTTCTTGCAAGTGATCCAAATTATTATACTATTGGATGTCTGATTAGGATTATGAGGCATTTTGGATATGATATTTTGTGTGTTTACATAGACAGGTGCTATTGACTGGGTTCTCTTGAGCGTGCAGGACTTTGGACCTCGAGGATGCAGAGGCATAGATGAAACCCCTTGGACTCAGGATCGAATCAAGGAGTGGACTATTGGGTTTTGATTATTGTTGATATGACCTATGCACATCTAATTAGATGTTATGATGATTGATTTTATTTCTGACATGATTCGTTAATGATGTAGGTTGACGATAGCTTTTTGACCAGACTCACATGTGGAGTAGAGGGGTCACACATGATAACCAGAGACGTTGAGGGAGAGATGTGGACAACAACCCCACCACAACCTACTAGCATTCCCGATGTGGCTCAAATTGTAGGTTAATGATTACTTAGTTCGAGAAGACCCACGATGTCATGAGGGCAGACTGCGACAGTCGCTCATGATGATTCTAAGGGGCACGCAATAAGGCAGGGGCCTTATTCCTTAGAGGCCCTTAGTCTCCCACAAGATCACCTAGCGGAGTATTGACTCTAGGGGTTTTTGATGTCTACCAAGTCAGTCAAGAGGCAAGTGGCACCCTTAGAGCACGTAGTGCGTCCTGAAGGGCACATTGCACAAGGAAAATGGAAAGAGGCGAGTGGCACCCTTGGAGCACATGGTACGTCCTTAAGGGCACATCGTGCAAGGAAAACAAAAAAAGGCGAGTGGCACCCTTGGAACACCTAGTGCGTCCTAAAGGGCACGTCACAATTTCAACGGGTAAGTGAATAAACCTAGTTGGCCTTAAAATGAATGACATGATAAGTAAGATTAAAAAAAAACAATTTCCCTAATAAAAATGTCGCCCAACTTAGGAAATTAAAATCTAGGTCTAAGTGATACTTGTGGTAATAATAATAATAATATAATCATAATTAAACATGTAATGAGAAGGGGGTAATAAATTCAACTCATTTATTAAAATTAAATTGCTTTGGGGGATCAATTTTTGAAAAAAAAGAAATGATTGTTTTTTTACATATTCTAATTAAAATTTATTAATTAAAAAGAAAAAGAGATAAAAGGTAATTTTTCTACACTTGCTAATTTGAGTTTTAGATAAAAAGGGAAAAGAGAGAAACTTAAAAGAATTTGGAAACTAAGGGAAAAAAGGGGAAACATAAAGAAAAAGGGAAACATAAGAAAAAAAAAAGCAGATTCACTAACTTAGTAAGGAATCTTGCTTTTAAGAACTTTCTAAATACGAACTCAACTAGGAATTTAGTAAGGGTGTAAGTCATTAAAATGTGTAAGGGAATATGGGAACACCTAGGAGCGATTTTAGGAATGCTTTTAGGTGGGAGAGGGAAATAGGAGTAATTAAATAATTAATGAATTTAATTTCTAGTGCAACTAGGGGGATGGGTGACATGTGTACGGGGGAAGTTTTTCTGAATTTAATTAATGAAAAATAAATTCATTGGGAATTTAGGAAAGAAATCACTTAGAAACTCTATAAAAAGGATGGAGGAGGAGGAGTATCGATCTCTTCTTTGATGCGTAACATTACACTGTAGAATTTTTGTCTTGACTGACTTATATTGTGGGAGTTGGGATACCCAACTCAGGTAACGAGTGGTAGCTCGACCTTGCGAGGAGAGTTGGTTGCTAGTTGTTCTTTGGTTTAGTGTGTGTGGCCCATTTTTGACTCGGGGGGCTAAGGGGGAAAAAGAGTACCCCTAGCGTTGGCTGGGAGGTACCAGTGAAGTCATATCGGTCGACAAGTGGGAGCTGGATGGAGCGTGTGGGACAACGACTCAAAGCCGTCACCTTGGGCTACGATATAGATGTTTTTATTTTGCATGGTAGATTAATATTAATCTTGTGCTTTCATTTCCGTACCTTTAATTGTGTAAAGAAAAGTGTTTTACTCAGTGTTATTAATCAAGAACTTAAAGTCATCATAGATTTATGCTCGCTACTTGAATTGATTTCCTTGGAACCCGATCCCTGATTGCTATGGATGTTATATTTTGTTTTAATGATTATTATGAAGAGATTGTGCTTTATCTTCGTCCTCATCCCTAGATCATCAGTCCACGCTTGAGTAGTCAGCCAGGAGCCGAATCGACAGTCGTCACTTTGGTGTTAATAGACCTATAGATTCTAATTCCCTTCTTTTCTATGAGTGGAGATGAGCGAAGGATAGTTTTTCCTAGCTGTCTACCCCTTCTTAGATCTGTGTTGGTTGTTTCTCATTGAGTGAATGTCTTTCACATTCTTGCGAATGGATACCTCTGTGTATTGTTCGTCTTCATTCTCTGCGATTTTAATGACCACATTTCTTATTATCTATGGACTGCATTTCAATACATTCCACTGCGATTTTCTCTCTGCATTTTACTATATTCTGAAGGCGATTTTACCTTACGTTTTATCACATCTGGCTTGCGATTTTACTTTGCAAATTATTACTTTTTAATGGCGAATGTTACCGTGCAAATTTACCCTTGGTTTATACATTTATAGACTGCTAATTTACCCTTCTTCGGACAACATTTTCTTTTTTATCTTATGACAGAGTTTGAATCTTGATGACAACGTTTTCCTTACCTTTTATTGACAACAAACTTGATGTTAAACTCAACGAAATTTTGGTTGGTAAAAATCAACAAATTTTTATTGATTAAACCCAACGAACTTGATTTTAAACTCAACGAAATTTTTGTTGGTAAAACTCATAATTTTTTATTGATGAAACCCAACAAACTTGATGTTAAACTCAATGAATTATTTGATGTCAAATACCCTCTGTGTTTCAACACTTTCAACCACAACTTTGGCTCTGCATTTTATTACATTTGATGGCAATTTTTACCATGTGTTTTTAATTGTCCAAACGCAGCTCACTTACACCCATTAAATTTCTTGGCAGCGGTTTAGACTTCCCCAGCCACACACAACCCTGCCAACGACTTCATTATTGTTACATCGGTATTTTTTTTAACATTTAATTGACCATGGATGGATGCTATCAATGGTTGCATTAATATCCGATTTCGTTTTTATATGCCTGTGTTTTATTTATTTAACTGCATTCTCGTTTAAATGTATCCCATCCCCTAATTGGCTATCACTGTAATGTAATTGTAGTTTTATTGCTATCACTGTTATGTTGCGATTTTATGAGGATATCACCGTAATGTAATGACATTCATTTTTCTATCCCAGTTATATTGCAATTTTTATGATGCTATCACAGTTGTATTTAGAAGTGGACAATTATACTGTCATTTTATGTTGCTATCACCATAATTAAATTAATAATTGATGGTTGTTGATAGGATAGCACGTGTCATAGAGATATAGTTTGGATGTTACAATAGATGCATGATGTTAGGATAGAAATATAATACACAATGTTATCCTACTTTGTGTTATAATAATGATAGCCAATAATACTCCTTCGACAATTGGTTAGCAAATTATTACTCTGTAGCGATTTCACACACAACCTTACCACTTTCCACTCAGCCTTGTCATAACTCACCCAACGATATCATCATTGCCTCCTTAGTTTTAGCGACAACGTTGGATGTATGAGGTGTGCCAGAGATTTGTAATTTTAGAAACAACGTTTTACTTGTATTGGTAACTGCTTTTTATGACAAGTTTAATATGATGATAGTAAATATTGTTACTCAACAATTTTAATATTTAAGGACAACGTTGACAATAATCTTAATTTTTGACAACATTGATTGTATGATAGCGTTGAACGTTATCATAATTAAATTGACAACCCTTTTTATACAGGTTATGTATAATAATAGTCAACAATTATACAGTGTATAATGAGTAGCTTTATTAACATTCCCATGACGATTTAATATTGAATGTCTTATACCCAGCAAGCTCGTAGCGAATTGATTACACATAGATACTTATTGCTAATTTAAAATATAATTGAAGGACAACATGTTTATCTAATGGAATAAAGAACGACAACTGAAAGGCATTTAATAGACAACATGTTATACATTAATATTGTTAATATTGTTAGACAACATGTTGTAATTAATATTGTTGATAGTGTTATAATTATAGTGTTATATATTGATATTGTTAATAGTGTTATATTAATAGCGTTATATATTGATATCGTTAATATCGTTATGTATTGTTAAATTGTTAATTTAGATTTGTATTTATTGATTAATTAGGACTTGTCAAATTAGATAGCAAGTCGATTATTATATAAGCAACATAGATCAGTAGTCACTCAATTTAATGGATAGTGGGTAATTGTAAATCAATGTTTCTTGATGTTGTTCAGTGCCTAACTCAATTCACCTTATGATAACATTTATGACCATAGTAGCTTGGTAACAGTTCACTCCTTCGCACTTAGACATCTTGCTTATCAGTTAATGGTTTGGTTGTTGGCAAAGTCATGTAATAGCTTGTGCATTTCCTTTTGAATGTTGTCATATTGCGTCTTGTCGACCTGTTGCTTGGGGGGGTGTGGGTTTAGTCTTCTTGTCATTTATTTTGGATCCTAGTGCATTGGATTTATCTTGATTCCTTGGTCTAGTTAGGTTGTTGTGCCATGGTTGTTGTCGCGCCTATCACCAGGTGACCGCATGATTCCTAACGAGGGGATAATTGAGTTCCCTAATAGATAGAGGCGAATGATAACTTGGTTGGATTCTGAGCTACCCATTGCGGGCATTGGTCATTGTAGTTATTGTTGGTTCTTGGGATGTAACGCCTTCATGGATTTGGTTGCATGCCATCAAGGTTCTATTTACTGGTCGTCGAGGCCATTGTGTCGGGATGGTGGATATTTTCCTTTAGCTTGTAGGTGTTGTCATGTTTATGTTGGGAAGGTAGTCATTTCTATCTATTGATTTATGCATGTTTCCCCCAGTTGATTTTGTGGTAGTGCGTAGAGTCGTAGTTGTCTGTTGCCTGATTTGCGTTCTTATGTTCGTCACCAGGTTGTGGGGTTCAACTGTTTTTCATCATTTCCTTCCATCCTAAAACAAAACAAAAAAAATTGCACTTTCTGCTTCGCTTGTAGTTATAACAATCGAGGTCGTTACATATGGTATCAGAGCCGGTTAAACCCGCGACTTGGGATCACTACGAATTTCGTTGATGTGATATTTGATTATAATGTTGTTAATTTAGTTGACTTGTATTCATGTAGGTAATCATGGTTAGAGGATGCCACAGAGGTAGATGATGGGGTGCTAGGGGAGTAGGCACGATGCCTCCAGTAGCATCCATGTCTGAGGGGTCTAACCCCCAGGGAGACGAACAGGTTGTCGGGCAAGAGCAGATAGCGGTGGGTGACGTGGTTGGGATGATGAGGTCCTTTTAGCATATGTCTGAGGCATTGATCAGTCGTTTGCACAAGGATGAGGCCAGGGCACTGACACCCCCTGAGGGTCCACCGCGCACTTCGGTTGGTACTGGTAGCATTCACCATGAACTCGAGAAGGTCAAATTTCGTGAGTTATTTTGTGCCCCGAAAGGCGTAGCCACTAAGGCATGGTTGGAGAATATGGCGATGTGCTTTTCACTTCGCGACTATACCTCCAACATGAAGGTTCGCATGGCGGTATTTCAACTGAAGGGGAGTGCTATTTTATGGTGGAAGACGCTCCTGCCACAGTTGAACATGGTTATCGAAGACGTGTCATGGGAACTGTTCAAGGAACGGTTCTGAGAGAGGTACCTATCAGAGGAATTCATTGAGCATCAACTCAACGAGTTCAACGTCTTGCGATAGGGTGTCCATACAGTGCCATAGTACGAGGCCCATTTTAAGGAGTTTCTTCAGTATGCTCCGCACCTTAATACCAAGAAACTTAAGGTCAACAGGTTCTTGTTTGGCCTTAATGTCAGTATTCATGCAAAGGTTAGGATTTTGATGCCATGAACCTTGCATGATGTCATCCAGAAGGCCCTCATAACAGAGGAGGAGCTTATCAATGGGGATCAGAGCAGGACTCCAGTGAGACCAACATGGCAGGTGTCATCTAGTGTGTAGCAACATCAGACACCAGCTAGATAGACGCTAGGGTATCATGGCTTCCCGAGAGGATCCACTTTCACTACACCTCAATGACCAGCGCCTCAGCAACGAACTCCTTACTGGGGACCACAAAATCGACATCAACGTCGACCGCAGTAGAAA
Organism: Picea glauca; assembly: GCA_000966675.3. Lineage (NCBI taxonomy): Eukaryota > Viridiplantae > Streptophyta > Pinopsida > Pinales > Pinaceae > Picea > Picea glauca. Next base: position 227,342 of record JZKD02S2366002.1, on the reverse strand, counting down.
TAGTTTAGACCTGTTCATATGAATAGACCAGGATTGCAGGTCGGTGGGCCGTCAACTTCTACTTTGGGTTCCAGGAGTATTGGGCTAAAGAACAGGTGTTGGACTTGTGGGGAGCCACACTACTAGCGCGACTGCCCAGTGGAGAGGACTAGAGCATATGGATCAGCTGGAACCACTACCGTGGGAGACTTGGGCAAGGCCCATCAGATTCATGCAGTGGTGAATAACCACTAGGAAGAGCACCAGTCGACTGTGCTTGAGACGTCAGGTACCGTCGCTGACCAGACCCTTAGTATTTTGATAAATCCTGGTGATACTGAGAGTTTCATTTTTGGTTCAATGCTAAAAAGGATTAAGGTAAAGGCAATCGAACATGATGAGTTTATCTTTTTAAATATGGCGTTGGGAGCCAAACAAAAGGTTGGAGGATAGGTTATGGGTTGTACCCTTAACCTGGGAGAGTTTGTCACCAGGGACAACCTGTACATCACGATCTTAGGATCTTATGATGTCATGATCGGTATGAACTGGTTGGAATCGCATGAGGCGATACTCAATTGTAAGATGAAACAATTGAGCTTGGTCGATGATGAGGGACAGAGTCGTTTGATTGTAGTTCGGAACCAGGGAGTTTCCCTGAGGTTCATCTCTTCCTTGCAGTTATGAAAGAGAATGCGCAAGGGGTGTAAGCTTTATGTGATCCTTGTGTAAACGAGAAGGGAGTAGCGGAAGGTATAGAACACCTTCCTGTGGTGTGAGAGTTTGCGGATGCATTCCAAGAGGAGCTACCTGGGATGTTGTCAGAAAGGGAATTGTAATTTACCATAGACCTAAAACCAGGGACTGAACCAATAGCGAGAACTCCTTATTGTATGTCAACCTGATTGTTAATGGAGTTGAGAATGCAACTGAAGGAGTTGTTGGAATTGGGACTTATACGTCCAAGCGTGTCATCGTGGGGCGTGCCTATTATTTTCATACGAAATAAGGATGGGTCGTGGAGAGTCTACATTGACTACCGTCAATTGAACAAGGAAACGATCAAGAATCAATATCTGTTGCCAAGGATTGATGATCTGTTCGATCATATGAAGGGTGCGATGATGTTTTCAAAGATCAATTTGCGATCAAGGTATCACCAGTTACAAATCAAGTAGGATGACGCCCCTAAGACCACTTTTAAGATGAGGTTTGACATTACAAGTTTACTATTTTACCATTTTGACTGACAAACTCCCCAGGGGTATTTATGAGTTTAATGAATGGGGTGTTCCGTGAGTACTTGGACAAGTTCGTCCAAGTATTTATTGATGATATTTTGATTTACTCTCGGATGATGGAGGAACATGATGAGCACTTGTGCTTGGTACTACAGTGTCTACGAGAGCACAAATTGTATGGGAAATTGTCCAAATTCTCATTTTATCAATCGAAGATTCACTAATTAGGTCATGTCATCTCCAACGAAGGTATCGCCATGGATCCAACAAAGGTCAAGGCTATTATGGAATGGACTACATCGATGAATGTCTCGAAAGTGCATAGCTTCATGGGTTTAACAGGATACTATCGACGGTTCGTCGAGGGATTTTCGAAGATAGAAAATCCGATCACGGAATTGCAGAAGAAGAACAAGAAGTTTGTTTGGACCGAGAAATGCGCGGAGGAATTTCGGATGCTCAAGGAGCTATTGAAAACAATACCAATACTAAAGGTCCTTGACATGGACATAGAATTCTTGGTATGCACTGACGCATCCAAGGAAGGCTTAGGCAGAGTCTTGATGCAAGACGATCGAGTGATCACTTACATCTCGAGGAAATTGAGAAGGGATGAGGAGAACTATGCAATGCACGATTTGGAGTTGTTAGCCATTGTTTATGCCTTGAGAGTTTGGAGACACTACCTTTTTGGATGAATAATTGAACTAAAAACAGACCACTGTGGACTACATCACATCTTTATGCAAAGCGACCTGAATGCGTGACAACGACGTTGGTTAGAATTTCTTAGCGAGTATGACTTCGAGATTACTTACATAAAAGGAATAGTGAAACAAGTGGTAGATGCATTAAGTCAGAGACCACACATCTTTTCGGTGTTGCACTTCAGATGAATCTACGTGAAAATATTCTAACTTTACAGTGCGACGATGACTAGTACAAAGAGGTCAAGGATTTTATCGGACAAAACACTAATGGTACCAAGATTTGAAGGATTTACGTTTGATGATGGATTAATGAGGTTTAAAAATGGGATTTATGCACCACTGAATGACGAGTTGAGGAGTTTGATCCTAAACGAGGCTCATAGATCAGTGTACATGGCTCACCCAAGAGTCACGAAGATGAGGGTGGACCTTAAACCCTTATTCTTCTAGAAAGGAATGAAGGCAGACATAATCAACTATGTGGCTAGATGTCTAGAATGTGAGCAGGTAAAGGCTGAACATAGACATCCAGTAGGATTACTAGAACCAAACACTATTCCAAAATCGAAATGGGAGGTTATTTTGATGGATTTCTTTGTTGGATTGCCACTGACAACAAGGAGACATGACTCAATTTTTTTGGTAGTCGACACTCTGACAAAGAGTTCTCATTTTATTACTGTGTGTACGATGTATCAAGCACCTGAAATAGCTAGAGTTTTCATCAGTGATATTGTGAGGCTTCATGGTGTGCCTAAGAGGATTATATCCAATCGAGGATCGGTGTTTACCAGACGATTTTGGACTAGTTTCCAAGAGGCCTTGGGAACCCAACTTAACTTTAGTACTACGTATCACCCGAATACCGACGCGTAGACCGAATGAACAAACCAAATCTTGGAAGACATGTTGCACATGTATGTGATGGACCAACAAAAGCATTGGGAAGAATTATTTCCAGTGGTAGAATTCGCATATAACAACAGTTACCAAAGCACCATTATGATGGCGCCTTTTAAGTTTTTTTATAGGCGACCATTTCAGACGCCTCTGAGTTGGGATCGGCTTGAGGATATTGTCCTGGTGGGACCAGAAGCGATCCAAGAAATGGAAGATCAAATGCAAAGAATAAGACAAAGGATCAAAGAAGCGTAGGACTGGTAGAAGAGTTATGCTGATGCATGCCATGTTGACCGCGGTTACGAAGTTGGCAATCGAGTTTGGAAAGGGAGATAAACTCTCTCCTAGGTTCATGGGACCCTTTGAGATTGTGGAGAGGAAGGGGCCCGTGGCCTATCGACTAGCCTTGATTGATTCTTTAAGGCATATGCACGATGTTTTTCACGTATCTGTTTTGAGACATTATATTAGTGATCCTACACATGTTATTGACACGAGTTCCTTGCAGGTATCGGATGAGGGGGTGCTCATGACTGAACCGATCCGCATCCCAGATCATCGAATTTGACAGCTACGACGTTGAACAATATATCAGGTCAAGGTACAGTGGGACATCTATAGTCCTCACTCAATGACCTAGGATGACACATATGATATGCACTAGAAATTTCCATTTTTGTTTGATAGATAGAATTATGATACTATGCTACACATTATTTTGGAACTTATATACTATGAAAATTATGTAACATCCCGCTCTTGCGCGCATTGAGCAAACTTATTGTTTGAGGACACTTTCTTGCAAGTGATCCAGATTATTATACTATTAGACGTCTGATTAGGATTATGAGGCATTTTGGATATGTTATTTTGTGTGTTTACATGGATAGGTGTTATTAACTGGGTTCTCCTGAGTGTGCAGGACTTTGGACCTTGAGGATGTAGAGGCATCGATGAAACCCCTTGGACTCTGGATCGATTCAGGGAGTGGAATATTGGGTTTTGATTATTGTTGATATGACCTATGCACATATGATTATATGTTATGATGATTGATTTTATTTTTGACATGATTCGTTGATGATGCAGGCTGACGATATCTTTCCGACCAGACTCACATGTGGAGTAGAGGGGTCACGCACGATAACCAGATATGTTGAGGGAGAGGTGTGGATGGCAGCCCTGCCACAATTTACTAGCAATCTCGCCATGGCTCGAACTATAGGTTAACGATTACCTAGTTCGAGAAGACCCACGATACCGTGAGAGAAGACTGTGATAGTCGCTCATGATGATTCTAAGGGGCACACAATATGGCAGGGGCCTTATTCCTTAGAGGCCCTTAGTCTCCCACAAGATCACCTGGCAGAGTATTGACTCCAGGGGTTTTTGATGTCTACCAAGTCAATCAAGAGGCGAGTGGCACCCTTGGAGCACATAGTGCATCTTGAAGGGCATGTCGCACAAAGAAAATGGAAAGAGGCGAGTGGCACCCTTGGAGCACGTAGTGCGTCCTAAAGGGAACGTTGTTCAAGGAAAACAAAAAAAGGCAAGTGGCACCCTTGGAGCACCTAGTGCATCCTGAAGGGCACGTCACAATTTCAATGGGTAAGTGAATAAACCTAGTCGGCCTTAAAATGAATGATGTGATAAGTAATATTAAAAAAAAAAA
>JZKD02S2366002.1:185408-209147 GCA_000966675.3 Picea glauca | reverse complement strand
AAAAGTCACATTGTTAAGGAGAAAAAAGTTGTTGAAACCCAGTCACATATAGGTAGTAGTTAACACATTTGGATAACACAAAGATTGAGTCCTAGAATCATAATCATTCATCACTCCAAGATCTGCATCATTATAGGTTCAACTCGAGACCAAGGAACTACTTAATTCCTAAGATCAATATGAGAAAGTTAGATGGTAAAGATCCAATAACATGAATATTCCAAATGAAGCAATTTGCTGACTTTACAAAAGGTAACTTTTTCATCCTTATATTTAGAAATTGATCAATTTTTATGGTATCAATGGATTTCTGAATGAAAAAAAAAATTATAATGTCTCTTGGTCCATTTTTATAGATGAATTGATGGCACATTATGGGGATATTAAGAGCAACACAATATTTAGTAAATTGATACATCTTTGGAAAAGAGGTCCAATTACAGAGACACCATTTGGAAATTTCAAAAGCTAAGTCTCATAGTAAAAAATATTCTAGAGGATAGTTTGTTAGATCTTCTTATGGGCACTTTAAAGGAGATCATTCAACATAAGGTGCATCTCTTGGAGCCTAAATCCTTGGAGAATGCTTTTGGTGTGGCAAGGTAAGTTGAAAGTCAAATTATGCCTACTAGAAGGGTGGCCACTAAAAACTATAGAGAGTACCATGTGCCATCCCCTAACCTCACTCAACCTACTGGTTTGACACTCAAAAAGTGGACTATGTTTCAATTATGATAGAAAGTATAGTAAGGGGCATAAGTGCGATGAGAGGCAATTATTCTACATAGATTGTAGAGGAAGAATATTAAGAATTGGAATTGTTGCAAGATATAGAAATAAAAGAGATTACTCCAACCATATATTGTCATGCATTGGATGGAATCAACACTCCTCAAACTCTCAAGATAGAAGGATATATCAGAAAAAATGTAATAACGTTGATTGCTTATGGTATTACCCATAACTTCATTAATTGCAAATTAGTCAAACTTCTCAATTTATTTATATATCTAGTACCAAAGTTTCAAGTAATGATTGTAGATGGAGGTACCATAAAATGTTCAACGAAGTGCCATAGTTTTAAACTCGTGATGGGGGAGTATTTTTTTGGTAGTCTAATGATCACAATCCAAATGGGTGGTGGTGATGATGTATTAGGGGTCTAATGGTTATAATCATTGAGAACAATGGCTCGTAAGTTTATGAAATTTTCATGATATTTTCCTTAGAAATTAATGAAACTAAAATTATAGGTATCCAAGGGAAACCCTCTATAGTGATAATTTCCAACATCATGACAAAATTTCTAAAAAAGGGATAGATGGTGTAATTTCACAATTGTGCTTACTATATGTTCAAACATCTAGACCCTCTATTCCCATGGATCTCCAAAATGTTATAGACAATCATTCCAAGATATTTGGAGGGATTCCTAAATGAATTCCACCTGCTCGAGATCACGGCCATGTTATTCATTTGCAATCAAGAAGTGTACTACTTAACATTAGACCTTATAGGTACCCATATTCATAAAAGAGTGAGATTGAGCATATGGTTCAAGAATGTTAGAGGCTAGAATCATTCAACCCATCTAAAGTGCTTTATCTTCACTAGTGGTGATGGTTTACGGAAAGTAAGGTTCATGGCATAGGTCTCCATATTGTAGAGATATCAACAATATGACCATTAAAGATAAGTTTCATATTCTTGTCATTGATGAATTATTATATGAATAGTAGGGAGCACTTTTATTTACCAATATGGATCTCCATTTTGGATATCATCAAATCAGAATGAGGTGAGAAGACATCCCCAAAACAACCTTTAGAACACATGAATGCCATTATGAGTTTTTGGTGATACTGTTTGGCCTTATTAATGCACCTTCCACATTTCAAATCTTGATGAGTTCTATTTTCAAAACCTTCGTCAAAATATTTGTGTTAGTATTTTTTGATGACATACTAAACTACAAAAAAACTTGGAAAATGCATGTACAACATGTTGACATGGCCTTAAAACTATTGGAGGAGCAACAATTATATGCAAATCCTTCAAAGTGTGCCTTTGGGTATTAGTAAGTGGAATATTTGGGTCATATTGTATCTCATGAAGGAATTAAAGTGGAACCTAACAAAATTAAAGCTATAATGGAATGGCCAATTACCAAAGCCTTGAAGAATGTTAGAGGATTTGTAGGGTGGATATTCCCTCAATGAATTTTTGTCAATAATTATCGTTAAATAGAAGAACCTATAACAACATTATTGAAAGAGGAGGAATTTTCTTGGACTCAAGAAGCAACCAATGGTTTTGAAAGACTTAAAGAGGCTATGTGTATGACTCATATGTTGGCCACACCTGACTTCACAAAAACCTTTATTGTGGAGTGTGATGCCTCATGGAATGGCATTGGTGCAATTTTAATTTAATAAGGAAGGCCCCTTGCCTTTGAGAGAAACTATATTAAAGTAAATAACTTAATCAAACCCATTTATTAAGAGAAAATGTTGCTCATAATACATGCAATTAAGAAATTACATCCTTACCTAATATGAAAACACTTCAAGGTAAAAATAGATCATGATAATCAAAATTACTTCTTGGAACAATAATTATCTTTAGAAGAGAAACAAAAATGGGTTACAAAGATGTTATATTATGACTTTGAAATTATCTATAAAAAAGGAAAACAAAATGTGGTAGTGGATGCAATTTCAAGGAAAGAGCAAGACACAAAGGGTTCACTTTATACTATTTCATTTCTATAATTTGATTGGGTGGAAGAACCAAGGATAGAATGGAAACAAGATCAAAATATATGAAAGATCATTCAACAACTACAAGAGGACCAAAGTGCATTAGATAAATTTGTGTGGAAGAATGAATCACTATGGTATCAAGATCTCTTGCATTTATGTAAGGATTCCCCAATCAAACAAAAGGTCCTTTTGGAATTTAAAACTTCACCTATAGGAGGATATCAAGGTTCCTAATATATTACCACATGATCAAGTAGGATTTTTTCTAGGAAGGTCTTAAAACTGATGTTCAAAATTATGTGGTTGAATGTTTGGTTTCCAATAGAATAAGGGATATACAATAAAGACCTTAGGTATTCTATAACCATTATCCATACCAAGTTAGTTTTGGGAAGATGTCTCAATGATTTTTATTATAAGTCTATCAAAGAACGAAGGAAATAATTTCATCCTCGTAGTGGTGGATCGAATCACAAAGTATGCCCATTTTTTCTCTCTTTCTCATGCTTTTAAGCCAAGTATAGTAGCTACAACATTAATGGAAATAGTTCAGAAGCTACATTGAATCCCCAAGATTATTGTAAGTGATAGAGATCATATTTTCACTAGTAATTTTTGGACTGAATTATTTTCTTGTTTGGGTACTCAATTGGATCATAGGTCCTCTTACCATCTTTAATATGATTGGAAAATTGAGATCATGAATAAATTTCTAGAAGGGTATCTTTGTTTCTTTGCATCTAATAAATAAATACAATGGTTCAAGTGGTTACCCTCGGTAGAAAGGTGGAACAACACATCCTTCCATACTTCATAAAAAAAATCCCCAATTATGGCACTTACATCCTCCATCCATCACATCACCCTTGAGAGGGAAAGAAAAGGGTAAAGAAGTGGAGGAATGCATAGAACACCAACAAGAGGTTTTCAAACTATTGAAGGACAACTTGGCTATAACAAAAAATAGGATGAAAGAAAAAGTTGATCAACACTGAAATGAAAGTGTAGTATACCTAGGGAGGTAATATGGGGTACCTAGGGAGGTACCCAATGGGAATGCGGTTATGTATTATTCTTGGAGGCCATTCAATGTAAGGAGGACTAGATCCATTATATTATTAAATAACACCCACTATGGTAGTTATATATAATAAATGCGAGAAGGTTTTCTAGAAGGTTCCTAGGAGATAAAGAGTGTTATATAAAGAAGTGTAAGCAATGTATTGGAACATGGTGAAGAATATTGTTATTGTACAAGAAATGATTGATTTAGGAGTTTTATCCTTCCATAAGAATTAATATATGGCATTACCCTACCTCAAAGATTTTGACTATTTCTTGTGTTCACTATTTTGGTGAATGGTTTGGGCTATTTTTGTTGAGATTAAGGGTTATTTTTGAAGTATAGTTGTAGATCTATTTAGGTACTTAACATATCTATTCAGGTACTTAACATAAAGGGAATTTTAAGTGGGGTATTGGGTATTCCTGGGGATACAAATGTACAAACAGATGTCACTCGGGAAAAAGAATAAGGTCAATAAATTAAAACCCAAGTACTATGGTTCCTATAAGGTGTTGTAGAGGATTGGAAGTGTGGATTACAAATTGTATTTTCCTCCATCTTCACATGTACATCTAGTCTTCCATGTTTCTTACTTAAAGAAGGTAATCAATAACAAGACCATAGTTCACACTATTTTAATAAAGATTAATGAATAATGGGAAATCATACTAGAACTAAAAACGATCTTTGAAACATGGATCAAGCAACTATGAAATTGAGCAATTGCTAAGTACCTCATCAAGTGGAAGAACCTACCAATAGAAGAGGCAACATGGGAAGATGAGTTATTCATGCATAAACATTCACAGCTAATCAAGTGTTGAGGGAAACACTTGTTTTAAGGGGAAAGGCATGTTAATCCCTAGATATTGAATTATTATAACATTTCTATTGTTATATTAGTGTTGTCCTTATTTTTCAATTAGGCCCTTTATTGGTCGGCTAGAACACGGGATAGACCCTTAATTGTAATTGTACCCTTTGTCTCCTATATATACCAAGTAGACCTAGTTTTATAGATCATCTCATCTTGTGCATTCGTTATATTGTAAAATTAGTTTTCCCCCCAAAGAGACTTCTCATTCATTGTTCTTTGTCATTATCAAGGTGGAGTTACTTCTCTTTCTATTTTTATGTTATTTGGGTGTTTTTTTCATAACACATATTCAAACATATCCACGTTCTCTTCTTCTCTTGCACATAAATCAACACAACATTTTTTTAATGGAATAAAAACTTACCTTGGGCACATTCTCCAATGGAGCCTCTTCTTTTGTTTCCTCTAGTAGGAATTCCATCACAAGCTCATCCTCCTTTAGGAATGAATTCAATCACATGCTCTATATTCATCTCTTTTGACATGTAATCAATCACAAACTCTTCCCAAGGATACTTCTTATTCTCCACATCATTCAAGGGATATTTTTTTTCTACTATTACTAGCTTTCCACTTTCACTATCTTGTCTTTCTTATAGTTTGTCTTCACCTTCAACTCCTCCTTTTTTCTCCTTATGTGTCTTCTTAAAAACTTCATTTTTCCTTTAAAGATAAACTATAAGCCTCACTCATGGAACACATCTCCATCATGCTAACTTATTTTTTAAGGACAAATAAGGCCCTTCACATTAATAACAATATTTTCTCCATCCTCTTTTATGAAACCAACAATGGATACTCAACAAAATCCATCAACATACACTTCTAAATATTTATCCTTCTATTTTATCCTTCCAAGCTTCTACACATTTTTAAAAAGCAATTTGAAGTCATACACATAACTCTAAATTTAGAAACCATATTTTTCTACATATTGACCTTTTCCTTTCCTCTTCTTCATCTATCCAATGATAAATATTCTCACCATCTTCATGCATGTCTCTTCAATCCCGTGAATGAAAACTCCACTCACTTGGAGTCATCAACATGATTGTTGTGAAAGAATTACTACATATTCCTAATCTATTCCATCAACTCATCTAGAGTTGAACTCCTGAAACACATGTGAGCATTCAATTGGCATCTCCCTCCCAAGATTATCATGTCTTTGATCATCCTTTTTTTATTTTTTATTTTTCGGGAAACCTATTTCTCCCATTCATCTTCACTCTCAATATCCACAAGTCAAGTTGTTCTTTTATTTTGGGATATTGTTAGGTTTTCTAACAACATAAACATATTTTTGACATCATTCTCATCATCATGAGCTCTGCCTCTATCTCTTATAACTCGTAAAATTCCTTTCTATACAATATTATTCTTATTACTTTCCTACAATATATATATTTTTTAATCTAGACAAAATCTGCATAATGACCTTGTTGGAGTTGTCTTCTTCAAACAACTCTACCCAACACTTCTTTCTTGTATTTACATCTTCCTTTGACAACTCTAAGAAATGCTATCCTTGCTAGAGCTATCCTCATCAAAGGTTCTTCCTTCTCTAATACCATCCAGTGCAATGATAGGCTGACTCTTATAGTGCACATTGAACATAATGGAATTCATAACCGAAATAAGAAAGTCACTTAAACAATCAAGTTTTAAAATATTTTCATTAATCTTCCAATAACATCATAGAAATGTATTCCATTAACAAAAATATAATAGAATCCCTAATCAATATCAATATCATCACAACCTTTAAGTCCTTGTATCTAGCTACAATTTCTTTCAACAAAATAACCCAAGCAAATGTGTTATATCAACAAAAATACATACCGAAACTCAAACAAAGGTATTCATTGTAATATCCCCTTCTCATTGACACAAGAGCTCAAGGACGTAGTAGTCTAGCTACACCTCTAGACTATAGTCCAAGACAAATAAGGGGAAGGAAAGTATGGTTTTTGTCACTAGGAGATCTAAAGTTACATTATTATAGTAACATTGGTAAAAGGCTAAGGAAGAATCAAATGACTATAAGGAAAATTAAATTAAAACCTTAGCAAGTGGGAAAAAGAAACTCAATGACAAAATAGAAAAAGGAGGTATAAAATAAAGAGGAGGCCGCACCTATCATCATCTTATCATCATTATTCTCTTGCACTCTTGAGCTAGATAGCTTATGTTTTGAGGGTTTTGAGTGAACAAACCCTAGAAACCAGCAAGGAGGTGAAATATTCCTCCGTTCCTGGTTCAATATTATCCAAGGAGGTGAAATATCCCTCCCTCACCATTATAATCTAGTCACTTGTATTCATCATGCAATATTTGGAGTTTGATGTACAATTCTGAGATTTTTTCAGCAGTAGGATGCACCATTGGAAGAGAAGAAGCTCGATTTTCTTGGAGGAGACTTGATCTACATTTATCCTCTATTGGAGGTCTATTTCTAGGGTCATAACGCCCTTTTTTAGCTTATACACGAGGGGTTTTCCTCTTGGATGATTTATTTGGGCTTGGGACAAATTTCTACAGGAGGGTGCAAATCCCATTGTGGAAAATCTTAGTTCTGAGGGAAGCCTTGGGGGTTTTTGTTGATTTTTCATTAAGATAGGCTCAAGCATGAAGTTCATTCCAATTTTATCATTTTAATTGAACCATAAACAATTTTAGTTTCTCCATTAACAATTTGTTGCAACAACCAATATCACAAGAAGAAATACCATGCACAAGTACACAAGAAGTATCCTAGAAAACCCTTCTCAACAAGGGAAGAAAACCCAACCAATCCTTTTCTATATTCTTCAAGAGAAATACCTCCCACACCATAAACCTAGCACACAAAAGGGTGCTCACAAACCCTAGAAGACTAGTTCCCAAGAGAGGTGCGCACTTCATCCCAAGACCAAGTACTTGCTCAAATTTCCAAACTCATACTTGTGTTATGATTCCTCAATGGGGAATTTACCTTTATTTATATTAGATTGGACATATCAAAAGTAGTGTATATTGGCACAACATGGCCATCCTCAATAACTCACAATATAATTAATAATTACCATATTAATTATCTTTCACTTTATGGTGGACCCGACCTGTACCATATACAACACAAATAAGGTTACAGGTAAGTCTAACTCTTGGAAAATATGTCAAGGGATCTCATACACCCACTAGTGCTCAACCACTAGGGGCACATCCATATGTTCTCATCCACAGAGACATCCACATCTCTATCTCACTGTGTCTCACAAGAGAATCACACTCACTAGTGCTCAACCACTAGGATCACATTCACTTGTGCTCAGCCACAAGCACGTCCTACTTAACAAATCTCTTTCTCATTGCATCTCATAGGAGAATCATCTGGGGTATCACATCATCTCAAATCTTTCCATAGAGGATACCAATACATTGTTTCATCCCTGTCTCAGAGAGAATGACATACCCAACTCATGGTATTCCTCACCCCACACAGGGGCACACAATGTTCCATCTCTGTCTCAGAGAGGAAACACACACCTATATCATTGACACAACCAATTCATGAGATTCCTCACCCCACATAGGGTCACACAACACTCCTTCTCCGTCTCAGAGAGGAACAACACACCCATCTCATAGGATCTCTCTTAGGCCAACTCACTTAGTCTGTGTCTTGGAGGATGTCTCACATAGCTGTAATCATAAACACTCCCTCTCAGCTAGGGAGGCATTCTCCACTAGGCCAAGTCTCTCACAGAAGTACTCAAACTTCTTCTTGGCAAGAATTTTGGTGAAGATGTCTACAATCTGCTCATGGGTAGGAATGTATTGCACGTGTATTGTTTTCCTCTACACCATGTCTCTGATATAGTGATATTTTATCTCAACGTGTTTCGATCTATCATGAAACACAGGGTTCTCAGAGAGCTTCACACATCTCTGGTTATCACAACGAATAGTATTAGGATCCATCTCATGATCAAATAAATTTGTCAGAAGTTTGCGAAGCCACATTGCTTCGCGAACTACCACACTCAATGCTATGTACTCTGCCTCTGTGGTATTCAATGCCACAGAGCTTTGTTTCTTATTGCACCAGGAAACCATGGAAGACCTTAAAGTAAACCAACAACCAGAGGTTCTCTTCCATCCCACTGTGCTCCTTTCCCAATCCGCATCGACATATCCCTGCAAGCTTAAGTCTACACTGGAGGCATATCTCAGGCCATATCCAACTATGCCTCGTAGGTATATCAATACATGTTTTGTTGCTATCTAGTGAGTCTGTCTCGGTTGAATCATGAACTGGGTAAGCACATTCATTGCATATCATATATCAGGTCAAGTGTTAACCATATACATCAGTGATCTAATCAATTGTCTGTATAAGTGTGGATCAATCTCTCCTAAATCAACATCACTCATTTTCTTCAAATCCATCACCATTTGTGTAGGCATGGATTTGCATTCTCTCATACCAAATTTTTTCAATATCTCCATAGTATATATTCCTTGACTTAAGAAAATCTCATATGTCCTCTTCCATACTTCTAGTCCCAAGAAGTAATGCATCAATCCTAAATCCTTCATCTCAAATTTAGCAGTCAATGCTCGTTTGCATTCAACAATGAGTCTCTCTGAACCGGTGAGGAAAAGGTCGTCCACATATAGGACCAAGATTAACCACTTGTTTCAATCAATGTGATAATATAGGTTTGGATCAGCAGTACTCTTGATGAATCCCAAACTCATCAAGAATCCATCCATTTTCTCATACCAAGCACGGGGTGCTTCCTTTAGTCCATACATGGCTTTCGTCAACCTGCACAGATGAGATTTTTCGTTGTGTATAACGAATCCTTCTGGCTTCTCGGTATAAACTTCTTCCTCAATTTCACCATTGAGAAAGGTTGTCTTTACATCCATCTAATGTAGTTTCCAACCCATGGAAGCAACTAGTGCAATGATAGAACAAAAGGAAGTGTATCGAGACACTGGAAAAAATACCTCATTATAGTCAACTCCCTCTACTTGCGAGAACCCTCTGGCTACAAATATCTCTTTTTATCTATCGATGCTTACATAAACTACATGCTTGATTTTATAAATCCATTTGGAATTCAATACATACTTTCCTTCTGGTCTCGTAACAATATCCCATACATCATTTTTCAATATAGACTGATATTATTCTGTCATGGAATCTTGCCATACCTATTCACCTAAAGCTTCTCCGTGACAAGAAGGCTTAGAGTCAATGATGTGGCTCATGGCTGAAAGGTATCTTGAGAATCTCTTTGGTCTCTTGCTCTCTCTGGTTATCCCTTGAGGGGTTGTATGTCCCTCTGATTCCTGTAGAGTTTGTTGGGCCCAAGCAAGAATTTTATGTCCTACTGCAATATCTTTGGGCATGTCAATTGAAGAAACTGGATAAGTTGGAATAATTGGATCAACTCGAACAACTGGATCAACTGGAATAATGGATTTCTCCCTCTGAACTATTGAAGGGGGAGAAGGCATTGTCTCACTGTCAATTTCCATCTGAGATTCTCTGGATCTTTGGAAGGAAATCTCTTCCTCAAAAGTAACGTCTCTACTTATTTCAATTTGTCTCTGACCAGGAATGTAGATCTGATATTCCTTTGAAGATTCACTATATCCCACAAATGTACCCTTTCTCCCTGAAGGGTCTAGTTTGGATCTCTTCTCGTTGGGTACATGAAAATATATTGGGCACCCAAATATCTTGAAGTGTCCAATCTCAGGCTTCTCTCCGGTGAAGGCTTCTTCTGGAGTTATGTTCTTCAATATTTGATGAGGACTCATGTTTTGAACATACACTATTGTCATACATGCTTCTTCCCATAGGGTCATAGGTAGACTCTGATCATGTATCATTGCTTTGGTTTCCTCGATGATAGATATGTTCTTCCTCTCTACAACCCCATTTTGATGAGGATTGTAAGGAACTGTGAACTCCTTATTGATCCCTGCTTCAATATCGAAATTGTTGAAATCATTGGAGGTGTATTCTCCTCCATTATTTTATCTTAGTACCTTGATCTTTCTTCTGGTCAGGTTCTCAACCTGAGCTTTGAATTCTTGAAATTTTGCAAGGACTCTATCCTTGTTCTTCAGGAAGTAAATCCAAGTTTTATGAGAGTGATCATCTATGAAGAGTAAATAGTACAAATACTCATTTAGAAAGGCAACAGTCATTGGCCCACATACATCTGAATGTATCAAGTCCAAGATTTCCTTGGATATATTGTCACTGCTCGAGAAGAACCCTTTAACAGTCTTTCCAAGAGAACAACCTTTGCACAGACCTTTATGATGAATATGTATCTCTGAAAGACCTGTTACCAGTTTTCCTAGAGCTAGGAGAGATCTATAATGAATGTGAGCAAGTCTTCTATGCCATAGCTCACTCAATATGATAGTGGCATGTAACAGGGCCTAGACTGGTCTAATGGTTAAGCTGTATAACTTGCTTTTTCAAACACCAATTACTTTGGCAAAATTTATATGTGAGTCTTTGTGCCATGCAAGAACTCTTGCTTTTGAAAAGGTAACTTTGTAGCCTTTGTCTTCCAAGGCAGAAATGGAGACAAGGTTCCTCTTCATCCCAGGTACATATAGTACTTCATTTAGTTTAAGCTGCATATATGAATCTAGTTGGAAGGTAGAAGTTCCAACCCCTTTCACATTATATCCGACATCGTCTCCAAGGACAACTTGTAGATGTGTCTCTTTCTCAACAAAATTAGTCAGGTGATCTCTAAAACTGGTCATGTGCCTGGAGGCACCACTGTCAATTAACCAAGTGTTATCATTGGTAGGGACCATCCCTAAGAGTGATTATATGCTTATGTCTTCATCTCCTTGAAGTCTTAGCTTCCAGGAACTGATTTTTCTTGATCCACTAAACTTGTATTCCATCATGATTTTTTTCATCATATTTTTGGATTCTTCACAAACCATTGTCAATTGGGCTAGAAAACCTAACAACTAGGCTAGGCTAGAAATTTTATGTTTTTTTGGGCTTATGACTGCCAACAATAATACTTGAAATATAGGATAACACTGGTGAGTTGAAGAGCTCCTTCAATGAGTTGCGGAAACCCTAATTCTGAAATTTCTACAAAAAATTGTGAAACCCTAGGGCCAAAAAATAAAAATGCTTAGAAATGAAATCTGAAGCTTGCTAGAGGTGTGTTGAAGTATGTCGTACACTTCTATGCAATTTTATCCCCAACATCCAAGTTTCAAGTGCTAAAACTCCTTAGAAAGGAAGGTCGTACAGTTTACCAGAATTGAGAGGATGACTGGTAATGCTTGTGCAATGGGTTCTTAAAGACATATTCTCTGATACCTTGTTGATTTTTCATTAAGCTAGGTTGAAGCATGAATTTCATTCCAATTTTATCATTTTAATTGAACCATAGACAATTTCAGTTTCACCATTAACAATTTGTTACAACAACCAAGATTGCAAGAAGAAATAACATGCACAAGTACACAAGAACTATCCTGGGAAACCCTTCTCAACAAGGGAATAAAACCCAACCAATCCTTTGCTATATTCTTCAAGAGAAATACCTCCCACACAATAAACCTAGCACACAAAAGGGTGCTCACAAAGCCTAGAAGACTAGCACCCAAGAGAGGTGTGCACTTCAGCCCAAGAATAAGTACTTGCTGAAATTTCCAAACTCACACTTGTGTTATGATTCCCCAATGGGGAATTTACCTTTATTTATATTAGAATGGACATATCAAAAATAGTTTCTATTGGCACAACATGATTGACCTCAATAACTAACAATATAATTAATAATTACCATATTAATTATCTTTTACTTTATGGTGGGGTCGACATGTACCCTTTACATCACAAATAGGGTTACAGGTAAGTTTGACTCTTGGAAAATATAGCAAGGGATCTCATACATTCACTAGTACTCAGCCACTAAGGGCACATCCATCTGTTCTCAGCCACAGGGACGTCCATGTCTCTATCTCACTACGTCTCACAGGAGAATCACACTCACTAGTGATTAGCCACTAGGATCACGTTCACCTGTGGCACAGATGAACGTGATCCTAGTGGCTAAGCACTAGTGAGTGTGATTCTTCTGTGAGACATAGTGAGATAGAGACGTGGACGTCCCCATGGTTGAGAACATATGGATGTGCCCCTAGTGGCTGAGCGCTAGTGCACATCCTACTCAACAGATCTCTTTCTCACTTCGCCTCACATGAGAATCATATGGAGTATCACATCATCTCAACTCTTTGCACATAGGATACCAGTACATCGTATCATCTCTGTCTTAGAGAGAATGACAGACCCAACTCATGGGATTCCTCACCCCACATATGGGCACACAATGTTCCATCTTCATCTCATAGAGGCAACACAGACCCATCTCATGGGCACACACAACTCATGGGCTTCCTCACCCCACACAGGGGCACATAATGTTCCTTCTCTGTCTCAGAGAGAAACAACACACCCATCTCATGGGCACACCCAACTCATGTGATCTCTCTCAGGCCAACTCACTCAGTCTGTGTCCTGGAGGATGTCTCACGCAGTTGTAATCATCAATAGTTTTCACTCAAACTTGGGTCCCCCTTACTCTACAACCCTCGATCTACATTTTGAGGGTATTTCAGTACTGTTTGGAGGCCATTCACTAGGAAGCTGAAATATTGAGCATTTCCAGCCAGTCAAGGTCATACCAGTTCTAGATTCAACCATCCAGGGCCATACCAACAAATATATGAAGGATTATATTCAAGAAGAGGAAGAAATTAATATTGTAACAAGCTATATTTAGTGGGTGAAGACTTGGAGTCTCTATATCTTCTCTATTGCACCAGATCTATAGATCCATGTGTGAGGATCTCTTCTACTATTAAATAAATGTCATATCTGAATCTTATTGGCTTGTTAATGTATTTATTTCCTTTCACAATGCTCAAATCGTCTTGTTATGTCTTCAATGCAATAAAAATCCAAGAAAAATTCTTCAACACATATTTATGTAAACTCAACCTACAAAAATCAAACAACTACAAACAACAACAGACTCTAGTTCCTAGACAAAATTTCTAAGGAACATTACAGTGGTATCAGAGTGAATTTCCTTCGCCAACCTATGGAAAAATAATAGATGACTGGAAGAAGAGGTTGTGGGGTCAACCAGTAACAGGTAATCCAAAAGAAGAAGAACGAGAAGTCACTATGGGAGAAACACATGAAACAAAAAATGCTACCTATGAAGAGACTGAACTTTTGGCAGATAAAGTATCCCAAACAATGAAGGAGGTGCTTCAAAGCAACAAATAAACTATGCAACTTACTATTACATAAATGAAGAACCACCTATCCTTGGGATAGTCCAATCTCAAATTATCTCTTACTAATTTTCAAAGGGCACAAGATAGAATGATAGCCTTGTTGGAGGAACAAAGTAAACATCAAAATATTCTCTCTCGATTTCTGATGGAGCAGAGGCATGGAAAATACCCACCCTCATTTGGGGGAAGCTATGATGCTAGTGGATCTCGTAGAGGCAATGGAGATCATGAGTAATCCATACATAGAGGTCAGGTGGAAGAGAATCAGTCCAATAATGGAGGGTGAATTCCATTTCACACGATCAACATGACTACCCCTAGGTCGTACATGCCTACCTTCCTAGATACAAAAAGGAGGGATACTAATTCCTTGGATTCAGAAAGTTTTGGTGATGAGTGGGAAACTTCGAAAAGGGAATACAATGCCATGAGCGTAGAGTTCAGGAGACAAGTTTGTATGGGATAATATTTCCACTTGAAGATGAAAAGGATATCCAAGGAGTGCTATAGAGGTGTTAGTGATATTGGAAGAAAGGATGGAAAAATGGAGCCACCCACCTTTGATGGATCAGATCACATCCAGGTTACAATAATGGGTACAAAATATGGATGCTTACCTCCAATTGAATCCTATGGAGGAAAGGGAAGCTATCAAATTTGAAACTATGTATATGATGGGGAAGGCACATGAATGGTGGTTCCATGGAATAACCACCTTGGGCCATGGGAACATCACTTCTTATCAAGAATTCACTTAGAGACTCATTGACAGATTTGACAAAGGAGACCCAGATCGTCATTTCAGGGAGCTTACACAACTTAAGAAAATAGGTTCAGTTGAGACATTTATTGAGGAGTTTCAAAGAGTATCAACGATGGTTCTGGATGTGGAAGAATCTAGATTAATTATGTTTTTTATAGATGGGATGAAAGAACTAGTGAGAGGATGGGTTAAGGATTTCAAGCCTATAACCTTACATGATGGCATTGAGCAAACCGAACATTTAGTTGGAGCATCCAATAAAAATAGATTTACACCTAAGCCACCCATTATTCCAAGAGGTTGTGACACTAGACCAGTGGACAGAGGCAAGGGGAAGTTATATGAATCTACAAGAAGAGATCTAATAAGTAAGCATTTGTGTTACACTTGGAGGGACCCTTGGCATCCATGACATAGATGTTTAGGCAAGGGAAAAATCCACTATGTTGAGGTAGTGTATGATAGAGATGAGGAGGAAGGTGATGAATAAGATGGATCTATCGATACTATGCAGACAATCCTCAAGGAGGAAGAAGAATCCTTTCCAGTGAAAAATCATGAGCCACCTTTACCCCTAGATATAGGCCTTAAAAGGGTCACTATTACTTCTATGAGTGGGGTACCAAAAATTAACACCTTCATAATAAAAGGAGTTGTTCAGGGACAAAGGGAAATAGTGTTGATAGATGGAGGAGGTTCCCATAACTTCATTGATATAGCCATGGTGGAGAGGAGACATCTACCCACAATAGATTTTGAAGGGTTCTTGGTGGAGGTAGCAAGGGGTCGTATCATAGCTTGCGACATGTACATTCTATAAATGATCTTAACTTTAGGTTGATACACCTTGACACGGGATTTTTATGTGGTAGAAATTCTTGACACCAATATAATCCTAGGTGTGCAGTGGCTTAGCACTTTGGGGCCAATCATAACCAACTACAAAACAATGGAGATGTCCTTCAACACAGAGGAAGGAAGGAGAGTCACACTTAAGGGGACGACAGGGGATTCACCCAGGATGGTGATAACCAAGAATATGCATGACATATTCATGAAAGAGGAGATATATTATGCAACTCAATGATTTATTATGGATACAAAGGGCGAGAAAAACAAGCCATATTATCTAGATATACAAAAACTCCTTCACAAGAACAAAAGCGTCTTTGAGCCTATTCCTCCAGGATAACCACCAGATAGAGGGTTTGAGAATATTATAGAACTAGAAGAAGGAGCCAATTTGGTCATCACTACACCCTACAGGCACCCAAGGAAGCATAAATATGAGATATAGAGTGTTATCAAATAATTGTTAGCTATGGGACATATCAGGTCGAGTTCAAGTCCATTCACATCATCGATTGTGTTGGTAAAAAAGGAGGATGGAATGATGCGCATGTGCATATACTACCAAGCATTAAAAAAAAGGACCATTAAGAACATGTACCCCATTCCCAGGATTGATGAACTGTTGTATGAGCTTCATGGTGCAGTTTACTTTACGAAGATATATCTACACTTGGGCTATCATCAAATCAGGATGAGAGAACAAGATGTACATAAAACTGCTTTCATATGTCACTTTGACCACTATGAGTTTCTTGTGATGCCTTTCGGCCTCACCAATGCTCCTGCTACCTTTCAGTCATGTATGAACCATGTGTTCAATAAACAGCTAAGGAAATAATTTTTTGTCTTATTTGATGACTTACTAATCTATAGCAAGATGTGGGAGGACCATTTAAGGAATGTGGATGAAATTTTGGGCATCATGGCGGAGCAGTCCTTATATGATAAAGAGTATTAGTGTGAAATTGGTATGACTTAGGTTCTGTACTTAGGAAATATTATTGGGGAAAAGGGAGTACATGTTCATAAAAAAAAAATACAAGTTGTCAGCAATTGACCTACCCCAAGGACACTCATAGAACTCAAGGGGTTCCTTGGTATTTGCAACTACTACATGTATTTTGTCAAGGGCTTCTCCCGTATTTGAGCTCCTATGACAGACTTAACCAAAAAGGGGGCTTTCGCTTGGAATGATGAAGCACATGTCACATTTGAAAAAATGAAGAAGGTTATGAGTACTTTCTCGGTACTTTCCCTACCTGATTTTTCCCAACCTTTCATATTAGAACGTGATGCATCAGGAGTAGGTGTAGGGTCATCCTTATGAAGAATAGGCATCCTATTTCCTATGAGATTTGTAATCTGAGAGGCCCAGAGTTTCTCTACACAATCTACAACAAAGAGATGCTAGCCATAATGCATGCTTTGTCAAAATTCAGACAATATTTAATTGGAGCAAAATTTGTAGTAAGAACTGACCACAATAGCCTCAAGTAATTTTTATCTCATAAGGACTTGAACGAGAGACAACAAAAGTGGGTAAGAAAGATTCAAGCTTACAATTTTAATATTGAATATGTCAAAGGAAAGAATAATGTAGTTGTGGATGCCTTATCAAGAAGACCTTCAACATATTCCATGACAGAAATATATGTGGATTGGAAACCACAGTTGTTGGTGGAATACTCAAAGAACAGGTTTTCATGTGAGTTGATGGATGGGAAACTATAGGATGACAGGTATAGGGTCATAAATGACATCATTTATTACAAATCAAGGATCTACTTAGTACCATAATCTACATTCAAAAAGAAGTTTCTCCAAGCCTTCCATGATGCACCAATGACAGGTCATCACAGGTTCCTTAAAATGTACATACAGGTGAGAGAAACGTTCTCTTGGAAATTACTCAAAGGAGAAATTATGCGCTACATCAAGGAATGTGCTACTTGCCAATAGAAGAAATATGAGAACTCTCATCCAGTAGGACTCTTACAACCCCTTCCAATACCAGAGAATAAATGGGAGGGTATCTCAATGGATTTCATCATGGGTCTCCCCAGAGCGCAAGGTAAGGACTGCATATTCGTAGTGGTGGATTGGATGACCAAGTTCAGTCATTTCTTTTACATCTCCATGGACTACAACACATCACAGGTAGCAGATTTATTCTTTAGAGAGGTCCTTAGGATGCATGGATTACCTAAGAATATTGTTAGTGACAGGGACAACAAGTTCATGGGTATCTTTTGGCAGGAACCGTTTATATTGGTGGGAACTGAATTGACTCCTAGCACTAGCTACCATACCCAAAATCATGGGAAAACTGAAATTGTCAACAAATGGATAGAGGGTTACCTAATAAATTATGTAGCAGGACAACAAAAAGCTTGGGTGAAATGGCTTTACTTGGGGGAGTATTATTACAAGACCGCCTATCACATGTCCATTGGCATGTCCCCCTTTAAAGATTTATACAATTATGATCCTCTTACTTTTGAGGAGATTTTATTTGGGGAAAGCCATGCTCCTATGGAAAAGGAGTGGATCCAGATTAATCAGGACATCATCAAAGAACTAAAGGAAAATCTCCATAGAGCACAAAAATAACAGAAGTTATACGCAGATAAGAAAAGGGTGGAGCACTTTTGAAGTTGGTGACCTGGTGTACTTGAGATTGAATCCGTAGATACAAACATCTATCAAGAAGAGTGGTGATGAGAAATTACAACCACTCTTATATGGTCCATATGAAGTGCAAAGAAGAATTGGAGAGGTGGCATATGAACTGAAATTACCCCCAGGGAGTAAAATCCACAATGTTTTCCATGTGTCATGTTTGAAAAGAGCATTGGGCCAACATGTACTAGTCAATGAGACATTTCCACCAGTTGATGAAGAAGGGAATCTACACTTAATACCACAAGATATCATAGAAACCATGGTGAAACAACTAAGGCGTGGAGCAATTAAAGAATATTTGGTTAAATGGAAAGATTTCCCCATAGAAGATGCTCCTTGGGAAAGTGAGTGAATATTTCATGGAAAGTGAGCGAATATTGCAAGAAATTGGTTCTGGAATGCTTGAGGGAAAGCTATTAAAGTAGGGGATACTGTAACATCCCCTTCTCATTGAGACACTAGCTCAAGGACGTAGTAGTCTAGATACCCCTCTAGACTATAGTCCAATACAAATAAGGGGAAGAAAATTATGGTTTTTGTCAGTAGGAGATCTAAAGTTATATTATTATAGTGACATTGGTAAAAGGCTAAGGAAGAATTAAGTGGTTGTAAGGAAAATTAAATTAAAACCTTAGCAAGTGGGAAAAAACAACTCAATGAAAAAATAGAAAAAGGAGGTATAAAACAAAGAGGAGGGAGCACCTCTCATCATCTTATCATCATTATTCTCTTGCACTCTTGAGCTAGACAACTTACATTTTGAGGGTTTTGAGTGAACAAACCCTAGAAACCAGCAAGGAGGTGAAATATTCATATGTTCTTGGTTCAAGCTTGGCCAAGGAGGTGAAGGATCCCTCCCTCACCATTATAATCCAGTCACGGGTATTCAACATGCAATATTTGGAGTTTGATGTAAAGATCTGAGGTTTTTCCAGTAGTATGGTGCGCCATTGGAAGAGAAGAAGCTCAATTTGCTTGGAGGAGACTTGATATGCGTTTCTTCCCTATTGGAGGTCTGTTTCTAGGGTCATAGTTCCCTTTTGCAGCTTATACACCAAGGGTTTTCCTCTTGGATGATTTATTTGGGTTTGGGACAAATTTCTAAAGGAGGGTGCAACTCCCATTGTGGAAACTCTTAGATCTGAGGGAAGCCTTGGGGTTTTCACTCAAACTTGGATGCCCCCTACTCTACAACCCCCGATCTATGTTTTGAGGGTATTTTGGTACTGTTTGAAGGCCATTCACTAGAAAATTGAGATATTGAGCATTTCCAACCAGTCAGGGCCTTACCAGTTCTAGATCCAACCATCCAGGGCTGTACCAACAAAGATATGAAGGATTCTATTCAGGAAGGGAAATAAATTAATCTTGTATCAAGCTATATTCAGTGGGTGAATACCTAGAGTCTTCATATCTTCTATATTGTACCATATCTATAGATCCATGTGTGAAGATCTCTTTTACTATTAAATAAAGGTTAGATATGAAGCTTATTGTCTTGTTTATGTCTTTCTTTCCTTTCACAATGTTCAAATCTTGTTGTTATGTCTTCAATGCAATAAAAATCCAAGAAAAAATCTTTAGCACATCTTTCTGTAAACTCAACCTGCAAAAATCAAACAACTACAAACAACAACAAACTCTAGTTCCTGGCCGAAATTTCTAAGGAACATTACATTCATCTCCACACTCAACTTGTTCTTAGATATGTTATCTCAAATTTACAATCTACATCCCAAGTTTCCAATGCTCACATGTTATCAAACCATCAAATCTTCTAAGCTAAAACTTTTTCTCTCCCTTAATCCATCCCAAACTATTGAGTATTAAGCTACTCAAATCCACCTACAAATGAGTTCGAATGCTCCTTTTATAAGCCTTGAATCTCTTTGAGTTTGTTGATGACAGTTGACCATGTCAATTGGGTCCACATCATCACTAATCATCACTAATCTAACTATTAACCTATTATACTTTTCCATATGTTTGTGTGTTATGGTCTTTTCCCCTTTGTTGAAAACTAGGACCTACTACTTGAATTAACCAAAATGAAAGAATTGAATTCAAATCTTTTTGGGTGATGTGGAATTTCCAACTACTTAAGAATTCTCTTACATCTCTCAAGAAGAGTCAGATATCATATAAGGCCAAGTTATCCTTAATCAATTAATGCAAATGCATGTCAGAAAAAACTTGAAAATGTATACTTCAACGATTAGTGAAAATCCTCTCATGAAAAGTAAAAAACACATAAAAAAAACATCTATTTTTTTTTTTTAAATTATGTAACTAACTAAGCATTTTAAATGAATGGAAGACAACAAGTTCCTTGAACTCTCTTTGCATATTTACCTATGAAAAATTATGAAATATCTCTCTTATCTCTTATTTGAAGACTATGAAAAATTATGCAATATCTCTTATCTCTTATTTGAAGACTAAAGAGAAGAACCTCCAAACCTAGAAAGACAAGACTAGTAACAATGAACTAACTATGAACTTGATGTAAAAACTTGTCTTGTTAAAAAAACAGATATCCTCCACTACTTAGGAAACACCTACTTTTTACATATAACAAGTGCCGTATTAACAATTTCAACCATAGACCATGAGAATAAGGTCTAACCATAGACCATGAGACCAAGGTGTTCAGTGTTGGAATCCAACGATGTGAATTTGGACAAAATAGTTATTTTTTGTTGTTTAAATTGCATTTCTAAATGCAGAAATGGATTCAGTGTGATGAGGCATTTTGATTATACAAACTTAGCCACTCAAATCTGCAGGTCTAACCATTCCTCACTCAATTTCGGGAAAAAATCAAATGGAAAAAATCATCGAAAAAAAACAAAAGGTAGAACATTTAGACATCGTTTCCTCTATCACCACAATTAAAATTTCCAAGGCTTGGCATTAAGCAATGAAACAATTTCAATATAGGTTATACTATCGAAATCGTAGAACCGATAGTAAGAGGAGAGGCATTTGTCCCCAATTAAAATTAACTTAATTATAAATGCCAAATAATTAGGCTTTGGTACCATCTCAAACAAATCTCCATTATGTTTCCCAATTTGATGAACGAGAGCATTGCCTTCCTGGGCATGTGTCTCTTCTCACACCAATTCTGTGATTGTCTTCCCCATTTTGTTAGCTCCACTATAATGCAATTGTTGTCTCTGGTAGTCTATTCATGGCTTCCACTCCCATCACTTGAAATATAGCTCTCATTTTTTTTTGTAGATGAAGCTACTAGACTACTATCACATGTTCTTTTGGTATGTTGCGTTGTTTTTTTTCAAATTATTTTCTGTGTAATTTGGAGCAATTTTCGGTGTTTAGATCAATAGATTTTTGTTGGGTCATCAATTTGATCAATGAATTTGTTACCCTTTTGATCAAGCCTTGTTCTTAGTCAGTTTGGTGATTTGGGTTCCTACCAGAGCTTTGATCTGGAAATTGAAAAAAGAGAGAAGTTGTCTTAAGCAATGGTGGCTTCTTGATTGTATCAATATTTTATTTGGCAATTCTCTTTAGTTGGGATCGACATGCTCCATTGTTGTGATCTGTTAAATACTTTGGGTAAGATGGTTGGATATTGATCCAATGTTTTCAATTAGTTAGTGCAATTTGAGCCCTCGCCTGACCCTTGTACGTCTCTTCGAGGGCTCTAGTCTTTGAGGAAATTTCAGCTAGTGTTGCACGAAAGTGTACCCAATGGGAAATTCCGATAGTATTTGGCAATGGTGCAAATCTCACAGGATGATCCATATTTAGGAGTTTAACTAACTAATTAACATACTGAATACAATAAACACAGAGATATGAAGAACAACACAAATATTGTTATGAACATAAATATACATATATCATAGATATTCATAACATAATAATTAATAAATAATAATTATTAATAATGAAAGGTCATGTCTCAAAGGACATGACTATTGGTAAAGGGAACCCATGTGTGGGTATATAAACGAGCCCTCATTCTCAATTGTAAATTATCTTATATCTTATCTTATCTTATCTATTCATTTATTATTTACAGTCCTATATGGATTACTTTGTTATATTCCAAGTATTTTGGATAATTCTTGTGTGAGCGAACTTTGTTCATCTCATTTGGTATCAGAGCTTCATTTTTCTGATCCCGACCTTTGGCCAATCTCTTTATCAGACCTTCTCTGATCCAGCTTTTAGCCAATCCCATCGTTTCAGAGTTTCTCTGAGAAATTTGGTCTTTGGCCATTCAAATTTTCAAAGTTCTTAGGAACTTCGGTCTTTGATCAATTCAGGCATTTGGCCATATAAAACTCAAGATTCTGTTGAAAAATATTTCACTGCCAAGAAATCAAGAACAATAAATATATTATAAATTTTGTTATAAAAAGAACCCTTAAAAAAAAAAAAACTAAGCTAAACTAAACTAAAATAAAAAAATAATATCATTCAGCTGCAAGATAGAAGAAACCAGATATTAGTTTGTTGCAATAGTCGTACAACCATCAACAACCATCAATTATATCGTGTCAAAATTCTGCTTAAGAAAGTGATTCCGTTGAATTTTTAAGTCTAGATATTCCGTTGAATTAACAATATAATTAAAAAATAAAAATAAATAAAATAAATAAATCATTCTGCTACAAATTCGGTAAGGAATCAAGGATAAATAATAATAATAAAAGTAAAATTCCATACGAAATTATAGTTCTGCAAATCAGAAAATTACAGTGAAAATAGCAGCGGTACAACAATCAATTGTAAATATGTCCGTACATAATTGAATTCAAGCATAAATTTCACAATTCTTGGACAGTTTGTACAATCAACTAAAATTTTATCAGCCATTAGTTACATTCTGTACCAGCTCCCTGCAAATTACTGTTGTCGTACATAGCTCAAAAGTCGTACAAATCTATTAGTACAATGGACAATTTAAAAAATTAATGTGTGCGCTCTGTACCGTTGATGTTCGTACAACCTCTCTACAAATCTGTACACATTCGCACTAGTCCGTACAATCATCGATTAAAGAAATTGATTGATCCCGTGCAATTGTCAATTCTGTACTACGTGGGTCTTTATAGATTTGGTTTATATTTCGATCTAGGCATTAATTGAGTTTTCGTATAGGTTTTGAGTTCCGTATAGGCTGCGACTGGTGAGGTACCACCGTTTCAATATAAGCCACCCTTTAATTAAAATAAAATAAATTAAAGGCTTGATAAAAAGCATATGAAGTGAAGATAATGGGTTGAATTTGTCTTGGAAATTAAATGATTGAACACATCACTTTTGAAAATTAATATTAATATATTAAGTGAATATATTAATAAAAAAATTATATTATTTTTGAAAATATATATTAATATAT
>JZKD02S2366002.1:169852-185203 GCA_000966675.3 Picea glauca | reverse complement strand
AAAAGTTCGAACAAGAAAATCAAGGTCTCAAAGAGAAATTAACCAAAAAAGAGGAAGAAAGCTCCTGTCTAAAGAACCTTAATCAGAAATTACTAGAACAAATTAAAAGCTTAAAGGATGAAAGAAGGGAGAATCTAGAATTAAAAAATAAAGATGACAAGTCAGAAGATAAAGAAGAACTTTTACGATTAAAGGGACATAATCAAGATTTACTAACACAAATCAAAAGGCTTAAGCATGGTAAGAAGACCTTACAAGAAAAGCTAGATCGCAACACATCAGTAGTCGATAAGGAAACGATGACAGACCCAATCAACCTTACAACTCAAAAGGAGGCAAATCCAACTAATGTAAAGATGTTTTCAAATGTCGAGGTACAAACAAGCCAGAAATATCAAGAAGACTCAATTCCAAAATTTAATCGACAAAAAGCTACAAGTATACGAAGTAAAGATCGAGTTACAAGGGTGCCTTATCGACATTCTAATCACAAAAATCGATACTTTAGCCAAACCTTATATCAACAGAAACAAATGACCAGTGTGTCGAAGAATATTACTTCAGCTACAAGTGATGCTCAAAATAGAAGTTATCATGGGAGTCGAAATATATCAAGTTCTTTCCAAGAACCCTATAAACTCCCCATGCAAAAGATTGAATTAGGATGGGCAGACTCCTTTACAATGCGAAAATTCTGCTCATCACTTAGAAAATCCTATTGTCTCAAGTCCTCAACGATTACTAACTCGATAATGAAGAATCAGGCGAAAATAATTACAAGCTAGCGCAAGAGATAAGTCTTCCATAGGGCACCCCTGCGTGGGTATATAAACGAGCCCTCATTCTCAATTGTAAATTATCTTATATCTTATCTGATCTTATCTATTCATTTATTATTTACAGTCCTATATGGATTACTTTGTTATATTCCAAGTATTTTGGATAATTCTTGTGTGAGCGAACTTTGTTCGTCTCAAATATCCAGTGAACAATATCTTCGATTGACTAAATGAAATAGGCTGAAACTGTAAAACTGCAGAACTAAAACACTTGCTCGAATGGTGGTACGTATCTTTGAGAAGAGATGTGGCTGCTACGTGCATCCATCTAAGCAGAATGAATACAATGAGGCTCCAGAGGCATTTTTGATATTACTCATGAATGCCAAAACCCTAGACATCCAAAAACCTAACCCTAGGAGGTGAAACACCAAAAGTTACATGGGCCCTTATGGGTAAGTTGGTACCTTAACTTCTTGGAGTCGTAAATTTTGCATACGACCTTCGTTTTAGGTGCATGATAGCCCATTGGAAAGGTATTTTAGAGAACTACACATTACACCGTCAAAGTTTGATTCTTATAATTTGATTGTGGCGAGCCAAAGAAAACACTGTTAAGGGTCCCAAAACGACCCTCGAAGTACAATATGATGAGCTAACATGAAAACATACAAAATAAGCCAGTTGGATTAGGTGGGAGGCCACCAGTATCCACCTGGAAGATGTGTAGGGCTTTAGACAACCCCAAAAGTGTAGAACCCACCATTACAAAGAAGTACATAAGAACGTGTTGAACAAAAACTATCAAGAGGAGCCAGTTGGAATAGGTGAGTGGCCACCAATATCCACCAGGATCAATCCTCCCCCCTTAGGAAGCAATGGTCTCCATTGCATTGAGTTCCCCCATCTAGTGAGGGAACTTCTGCTGAATGTGTCCCCAGGTGAGCCACTTTCCTTGGTGTAGGAGCTGCCCTACCTTGACAACCTGATAAAGTTGGATCCTCTTTTGGCAAGTTCCCTTGATCTATGTGTCCACTATTTGATCAGTGGATGCTTGTTCCATGCAATCAGGATTGAGCTCTGTTGGTGTTAGTTGTTCTGCGATATTTGAGGTGTCCAACAATGGTGGAAAATATAGAAAAAGGAGGTCCACATTGAACACTAGGTTCAAGCCAAGGAAGGGTGGAGCGTTGAGCTTGAAAGCATTGCTACCCACAACCTTGGTGATAGTGTAAGGCCCATAACAAAGTCGACGAAGCTTTCGATAGGGCCCTATGAGACACTCCTTCTGCAAATGTAACTAGAATTTGTCTCCAACCTGAAACTGGTGTGGTGCCCTATGTTGATCATGTCGCTGCTTGTACTTAGCATTGGATTTCTGCAAAATCTCATGGACTTGTTGGCAAATGTGTTGAATCCGCTTAATGAATCTGGTGGCTTTGTTGATCTCAGACTGAACATGGGAAGAGTCTGTCTGTGTGGTGGTAAGAGTTAGTGAAACATAAATGGGAGCCAAGGGTTGGAATCCCAGTCCCACCTGAAATGGGCTATGACCGATGGAGATATGGAGAGCCATGCTGTAACTGCGTTGAGCATAGGGGAGACTCTCATCCCATGTACGTGGATGCTTAGAGTTGTACATGCGCAGGATGTGCACAATCATTCGATGGATGACCTTTGTTTGACCCTCTGCTTGGGGGTGGAAAGTAGTGGATTTAGTGAGCTTGGTGTCCAATAGTGACCAGATACTTGACCAAAATGTGTTGAGGAACTTGTTGTCCCAGTCAGAGATGATGGTTTGTGGTATCCCAAAATGGACCCACACTCGTTCGAAGAAGAGCTTGGAAGTATCTATCGTTGTGATAT
The DNA here is from genome assembly GCA_000966675.3 of Picea glauca. NCBI lineage: Eukaryota > Viridiplantae > Streptophyta > Pinopsida > Pinales > Pinaceae > Picea > Picea glauca. The sequence goes on along the minus strand of JZKD02S2366002.1, from coordinate 182,558 downwards.
TCTTCTTGCAGGCTGTGAGGATGGCCATCTTCGAAAACCGATCAACAACCACAAATACACAATCATTGTCTTGCTTGGTGGATGGAAGGCTAGACATGTAATCCATTGAGATGGATTCGCAAGGATTCTCAGGAGTAGGACGACGGGTGTATAAGCCTTGCTTCTTGATGGCTGGCTTGGCAATGGCATTGGCAGTGCAAGATATGGTATACTTTCTAACGTCATATCAAAGTTTTGGCCAATAAAATGTTTCTGAAGAACGACCACAGTTTTCTCACCTCCAAAATGCCCTGCCATCCGACTGTAGTGGGCTTCCCAAATCATCTTTGCACACTCGTTTGTAGGAACACAGAGATGGCCCAGATGGAATAATAGTCCATCCTGAATGTGAAAATCAATGACAATTGTGTTTGTACCCAATAGATGATAGGTGGTGGCAAAGTCCAGATCTTCCTGATAAAGTTGGGGCCACTAAGATGCCTCATGTCCACGGGATGGAGCACAGTGGTGAGTGCAACCACGGGAGGTCGACTGAGGTAGTCAACAACACGATTTGAGATCCATGTCTTATACTTGATGTTGAGATGGAACTGCAACAGGTAGGTGGACCACTTCTGATGGCGGTCATTCTGATATTTCCCTTGTGTTTGTATGAACTGCAGAGGCTTGTGATCAGTGTGGATGATTGTCACATTTCCCAGAATGTAATGTTTCTATTGACGACAGACTTGTACAATGGAATACATTTCCTTGTCATAGGTGGGGTATTTCTGGACAATACATGAGAGTGTCTCACTATGGTATTCCACTGGATGACCGTGTTGAGCGAGAACTGCACCTACAACATAGTCAGATGCATCATTTTCAATCTCTAATGGTTGTTGCAAATCGAGCAAGGAGAGTATTGGAGCTGAGCATAGGCGATGCTTTAGATCATCGAATGCTCATTGTTGTTTGGTCCCGCACATGAAATTTGTCCTACCACCACCCTTGGTCACCTGGCTAAGGGCCCATGCAATATGGGAGAATCCCAACATGAAACGTCGGTAGAAATTGGTCAGTCCCAAGAAGCTCCAGAGCTCGGTTAGTGTGTTCGGGGATGGTCAGTCACGTATGACTTGGATCTTAGTTGGATCAACGTGTACCCCATGCTCATCAACAATGTAGCCCAAGTATTGGACCATGTTCATGCCAAAGGATAATTTTTCCAAGTTGGCATATAGCCTGTGTTGCCGCAGAGTGCTCAAAATCTGTTGCATATGTTGCATGTGGTCTTCCCAAATTATGTTGAAGATGAGGATGTCATCCAAATATATCACCACAAAACAGTTGGTGAAGAGTCTTAGTGCATCATCCATCAACCACATGAAAGTGGTTGGTGCATTTGTTAAGCCAAAGGACATGACCAACCATTCAAAGAGACCTTCTTTAGATTTGACAGTTGTCTTCCATACATCAGTTGGTTCGATGGGAATCTAGTGGTAGCCATACTTTAGGTCATTCTTGTTGAAGAAATTTCCCCCCTTGAGCTGGTCAAGAAGGTCATCAATCCTTGGAATTGGGTACCAATTCCTGACTGTGATTTTGTTTAAGGTTATGTAATCAATGCAGAGTCGCCAAGTCCCGTCCTTCTTCTGCACTAGTACAATCGGTCTTCCGCAAGGAGAGGAGTTGGGTCTGATGTGCCCCTTTTGAAGAAGCTCTTGGATCTGACACTTGATTTCGTCATTTTCCATCAGCGAGCGACGATAGATTGGTCCATTAGGCAGAGGTGCATCGAGGGTCAGATCAATTGGATTCTTGACTTGGCAGTGCATCGGTACCCCGGTGGGTGAGGAGAAGATGTCTCTGTACTCTTCCACGACCGTGTCCACTTGTTTTTGCTGCAAAGAGAGGCTTTGTGTAGAGACCATGGATGTGATGACAAATTTTTTCTTACTATGAACATGGATCACAAAGAAGACGAACTTCCCGGTCTATGAAATGAACTTACTGCATTGCTTAACAAAGATTAAAGAAAGAGCAGTAGGTGGCACTACCTCTAGTATCATGTACAATTGTCTACCTAAAGTAATCATAACACTGCGGGGTCTAGACTCATACACAACATGATGCTTCCAAAAATATGGTTGTCCTAAAAGAAAATCACAAACTTCAAGGGGAGAAATATCACACAATACCTCATCTTTGAAAGGCTTTATGCCATAGAGAAGACGACATTGTTGGCTGAAAGAAATATCTTTTCCTTGGTGAAGCCAACTGATGATGTAGGGTTGCAGGTGAGGTGTCATTGGCAGGTCCATCCGCTTGACTACCTCTGTTGAAATCAGGTTCTTTTGACTATCGCTATCGACACTGAAATGAAGCGGAGCCCCCTTTACCCACATCTGTGAGTGAAAGAGGCATTCCCCTTCCTCTGGTTCTGCTGGTTCGTTTGGCCGGACTTTGGTGGTAGCGACAGTGGCACTAGGTTCAAAATCAATAATCTGCTTCCCTACTTCGGGATTTGATTCAGAGTCATAATCGACCTCTGACTCGGAAGCCTTCATCTCGGCCACGAGTGACTGCTTGGAGTGGCATTCTTCAGTGTTGTGCCAAGGGATTTTATGGTACTCACACCATTTTCTTGTGTCCTTCTTCATCTTCTCATTAGCCTTCTTGTATTGCGGCTTGCACTGGTTGTCCTGAGAGTGGCCATCTTTGCTTAGTCCCTTGCTGTGTGGGTTGGGGCAACCTTTTCCCTGCTTCGGCTGTGAGGAGTTTGTAGATCCAAACTCTTTCCTCTTCTGCTTAAATTTCTGCTCGATCTTGATAACGTATCTATAAGTCGTACCCAATGAGACAATGTCTAGAAACACCATTTTTGTTTGAATATATCAATGCAAACAATCGCGGTATTTGAGCACCAGATGTCGCTCAGAGTCTTTGATAACCAATTTGGTGTGCATGGTATGGAAAATATTGGTGAAATCTGGTACTGTTTAGTCCCTTTCTTGACGCAGGGTGGTCCATCTGGTGTATTGGTCCTCGTAGCTTCCAACATGGTAGTATTGTTCTTTAATGACATCCCAGAAGGAATCCCATGTAGGGACAACCACAAATATTGCAGATTCCTCTATGGCCCTTTGCTCAGAGTAAGTGTCCCACTAGTCCTTAACACGGGGGACGACCTTGAGGAGTGCAAAAGTAATTTTCTCCCTATCAGAAAATTTGTGGATCGAAGAATACCCTTCGAGCAGATTCAACCACTTATCTACAACATCTTCATCTATCAGTGATTTAAATAATGGAATATCAAAATTTACTTGTACCTTGAAAGGGGTTGCATGGCTGCTTGACGAAGATGCTTCTCCCATGGGTAGCTGCCGAAGGATCTGTGCAAAGTTGTCCATGATTTCATTCTTTTGTCGCGCAAGCGCTTCCTCGAGCAACATTTTAAAAGGATCTCCTGCTCCATCATCTTTGTTTTCATCTCCCATGGGTTGTTGTCGGGCTTGATGCTACTGATCTTGCAACAACTCGATTGGTTTGAGTCCCAACTTCTTGTACCCAGATCTTGTCGAGGACATGCACAAAGATAAATAAATGAAGAGCAGACCGCTCTGATACCATTGATCTCGATTTAGGAGCGAAACGAACTGATTAACAGACTAAATACAATAAACACAAAGATATGAAGAACAACACATGTATCCAGTAAACAATATTTTCTATTGAATAAATGAAATACGCTGAAAGTGTAAAACTGTAGAACTAAAACACTTTCTCGAATGGCGGTAGTTATCTCTGAGAAGAGATGTGGTTGCTACGTGCATTTGTCTGAGCAGAATAAATACAATGAGGCTCCAGAGGCCTTTTTGATATTACTCATGAATGTCAAAACCATAGACATCCAAAAACCTAACCCTAGGAGGTGAAACACCAAGAGTTATGTGGGCCCTTTTGGGTAAGTTGGTACCTCAAATTCTCGTGGTCATAACTTTTGCAAACGACCTCCGTTTTAGCTGCGTGATAACCCATTGGAAAGGTATTTTAGAGAACTACACATTACATCGTCAAACTCTGACTTTGTCTCCAGTTTGATTGTGGCAAGTAAAAAAAAAACACTGTTAAGGGCCCCAAAACAGTCTTGGGAGTACAACAAGATGAACTGACATGAAAACATACAAAAAAAATCACTTGGATTAGGTGGGAGGCCACCAGTATCCACCTGGAAGATATGTAGAGCTTCAGACAACCCCGAAAATGTATAACCCACCATTACAAAGAAGTACAGAAGAACGTGTTGAACTAAAACTGTCAAGAAAAATTAGTTGGAATATGTGGGTGGCCACCAATATCCTCGTAGATCACATGAAATTTTTCACAATGAGCAAAATCCCCTCTATGGCCGATGGATTCTCTGAAGTGGCTAAAATCGTCTCTCTTGTGAACAGGTCCTCTCCAAACATTATTCGCAAGGGAAATCAATGCATCGAGGATTCTTCCCTCCACATATCTTCCGCAACTTTTGAAGGAAATAAATTGAAATCCAGAGCTGATTGCAGGAACATATGCTTGCCAGTCCGAAGTTCAATTGCGGAGGTGGGTCCCTTCAAGAATTGAGATTCAGTAAAATCCCCAATATCAGTAATTCGACATCATGTCTTTTAATCTGAGACTAATTCAGATACAATGTCAAATCATCCACACGGTGATTCATGCCTCGATGGTCATTTCTTGCCGCGGCTTTTGGGTATTGCGGATGAAAAATCTATGGAAGATTTGGCTTTTTTTTTAGAAGAAGCAACCATCAAAATTTCGAGTGTGGAGAAGGGGCCAAAAAGCAGCTGTTAAGAAGAACAAGTTGTTCTCTGATGAGGGAATGAAGGGAATTTCAGGTCAGTATGCAACCTGCAGCAGGGAACCCTTGGTGGCGGCTTCTTCATCTTCTTCAATTTCTAAGGTGATTGCAGAGGACATGGAGTTGCAGTCACCGTGTATGAATGGGGAAATGAGGGATTTGTATTCTAATTACATTGATTGGCCCTGTCATCCGCCTGCTACCAAGAAACCCAAGAAAGATCAGGGCTTGGTCTCTGAGACCAGCAAGATCCCTTTCCAAATTGAGAATCAGAAGGCCAAGTATGAATTCTTATTTCCAGGGCTTCATCTTTTAGCTGATGTTGTGGTTTGGTCTCTGCAAAATGACGAGTCTCGTTTCCCTGAGAATATCAAACAAAAGGAAAGGATCAAAAAGACCATCTTCCCTCCCACAGGGGTACCTTTCTTGCAGAAGAGAGTGGTCAGAAGAACCAAAATTGATCTAAAACATCACCAGCCGGATTCTCCACAGATGCTTCATGATTTACAGAAGAACCTGAGTGCTGCCAATTCAAAGCGTCTCTTGATAGCTGATAACATCTGGGTGACCCAGCGTGCATAAAACCGAGTGAGATATGCGGCTTTTTCTTTTGTCTTTCTAGTTTTCCTTTCCATAAATATATACATTTCTCATGCTTGCTTTCAAATCCTCTGCGTGTAGACCAGGGAAAATTGGAATATAGATGGCTAGAGGGTCACACTTGTAGAAATTATAATAATTTTTAATGTAATTCATTTCATTTCAAATATTTATAATAGTTGTTTCTCTTACAGGAAATGAGGGACCAGTGTTAATTACATGCAGTTATCTTTAATCATTAAGAGAACCTTTGAGATAATTGATTTTTTTTTCGCCATTTTTTTTTTTGTGTTGAAACAATTTATTTATGAGCAAACCAAATTAAGTTTGACAACTTTGTGTTATTTTTTTAATTAGATTATTAATTATAATTAATTTATGTTTTTTTAATCATATTTTAGATTTGATATTTAACAATTTAATTTTATAATTTAAAATTGAGATTTAATATTAAATATTTAATGTTGTTAGAAACCATTTATTATTTGATATTCAACAATTTAATTTTATAATTTAAAGTTGAAATTCAATATTAGATATTTAAGGTTGCCATGTTTATTTCAAAAAATAATTATTTATTTTACAGAATAATAAACTTAATTGCTTTATAAAATTTGCAGAAAAATCATTTGTTACTACTATTTTGGTGAAGAATCATAGACACTAATGTATTGCTTTTTTAAAATAAAAAAATGGGTCTAAAAGAGCAATTAAACATTATTAATTTATTAAGACCTCCAATAATTACTTTTTCCTTTGTATTATTAAATATGTATAACTAAATTCATATTATTAAATATGTATAACTAAATTCATTTGTTTAATAAATTGAGCAAAATACTTTATACAATAATTACTTTTTCCTTTGTATTATTAAGTATGTATAACTAAATTCATATTATTAAGTATGTATAACTAAATTCATTTGTTTAATAAATTGAGCAAAATACTTTATACATGTGTTTGTTAAATTAATAAAATGAAATAATTTAAATAAGTTTTACAAATATATCTATATCTATGTCCACATACCACATTTCTGGTAACAAATCATTAATTCTACATAAACTTATTTTTTAATAATTTTTTTCTATAAACTTAATTCTTAATAAAACTAAAAATGTTGATAACTATGATCTAAATAATATATTAAAAGATCATATATTAATAAATCAAATCTATTCATTCAAATGATTTATACAAACATTATTTATAAAACACATACTATATTTCATTCCATAAATTATGGATTTTATCATATAAATTTAATTTTTAATAAAAATGTTAATATTCCATGATTTCAAAAATGTATTATAAAACTATACAAGAATGATTAAACTCTTTAAATTTTCTTTAAATTTCAATGTCTAAGCTATTAAAAGGATGCTCATGGTCATTTGTTGAACCCAATATTTTTTTTAATAGAATCTGGGAGATTTTATTATTAAAAAAGGTGCGGTCGAAACAGTGAAGGAGTTACAAAATCTTGGAAAATTCAGGCCAACCCGAAGCCTCAAATAGACAACTACTACAAACTACTAATGAATTTTTCAAATACTCAAATGAAATCTTCACATAGAACAACCTGACCGAATACACTTAGAAAAAGACTCTGAGAATAAAAGTCAAGAGACATTGCATATAAATGAACTTGTTGGGGAAGAGCTCGCCTTTTTTCTTGACTTCATGTTATCATTGGTTGTGATGTTACATTTTCTTTCTTCTTCTTTCCGACTACCACCCAAACTTCATTTGGATATGTTGGACCATTTGTAATGCCTATGATTCTTGGATTGTCTTGATCTGAAGCTTCTTGTTTTTCTTGATCTAAAACCTCAGCTTCATCAGGATGATCTGTTGAAATTTCGGTATGCTTGTTTAACCATAGACAATGTCACATCATTGTCACCCAACCATAGGCATTCACATATGCCACCCCTGAGCACACTAACCTTTACTTAGAATAATTCTGGCAAGCCTACTCCAGAACCAACAAATAAACCCTAGTTTCTAACTACAACAACAACTCAAGACAAGTAGAGCGCTCCTTCTCCAAGGGTAGCGCACAAGAGAGAGAGTCTTCATATCCACATAACAAGTACCATACACAACTACAACAGTTGTAGTTGCACTACTCTCCCAGACTTGCTCCATACTTAGCAAGAATATGACCAAGAGAATCACCAATAATGTGACCAAGGGAATCACCAAGAGAGAGACCAAGACCAAGACATGACCATGCACCCTTATTCATCCTTGCAGCTGTAGCTGCATCTCTCCACGAGACTTGTGCTTTGACTGGGTGTACAAATGAGTTAAAATGTCCTCTATTTATATTAATATGTCTAATGACTTTTCTGGCTGGGTCGACTTGACTTTCTGGTAATTATATTTTTTGTTTATCTTTTTCATGTGGAGACAACTTGTATTTCTGGAAGAAAATATTCTAATATTATTTATTCTTCTAGGCCGACTTTTCTTCTAGGGTTTCCACACATCTGTTTAATGGTTCACTTGCTTCTGGAATATTATATTCTAATTCATATGTACACATGGAGGTTAATACCTCCCATGGCTACAAAAACATCAACACTCCCTCTTAGTTAGGGAGGTATTAACTAAGATGTTCTTTATGTAGTGGTATCAAACAGATCCATCCATATCACATGGCATGGGAAAGACTCACATGGTCTTGTAGACCAATCTACAGGTAGCATCACCATAGCCACATAGGCTATCATATGATCAAATAGATCATGTAACAAGTATCACCATCATATCTGCACATTAGCCATCATAAGAAGTTATGCACTTTCATAGGAGTAGTGTACCGACATTTTTTGGAGTAGCATACCAACCTGCATTGGGGTAATATACCGGCCTACATTGGAGTAGCATACCAACTTGCGTTGGGGTAACATATCAACCTATGTTTGAGTAGCATACCAACCTGTGTTGGGGTAATATACTAGCCTGCGTTGGAGTACCAACCTGCACGGGGGTAGCATACCATCCTGCGTTGGAGTACCAACCTCTTCTAGGGTAGCATACCAACCTGCGTTGGAGTACCAACATGCGTTGGGGTAGCATACCATCCTGCATTGGCGTACCAACCTACGCTGGGGTAACATACCAGTCTTCGTTAGAGTACCAACCTGCGTTGGGTTAGCATACCAGCCTGCGTTGGAGTACCAACCTGCACTGGGGTAGCATACCAAACTGCATTGGAGTACCGCCTTGTGCTGGGGTAGCATACCAGTCTGCGTTGGAGTACCAACCTACACTATAGTAGCTCCGACTAGTGGGAAACACATCACTTCCCGCTATTGAGGAATACATCAATTCTCACTACTGGAGAAAAAAAAATTGACCACTCCAAGCTTGTCCCTAACAGAGGCTTGGTCAACATATCTGCTACCTATTCATCGGTAGAAATATACTAAAGAAAGTGTCTTGTCATAGTCTTCTCCCTCTTGTTGGGAGAATCCTTTGAACAAAAAGTCAGGCTTTGTACATCTCTAGGATATTTATCTGCAACATGCTTGATCTTGTAGATCAACTTGGAAGTCAGCACTGACTTCCCTTATGGCCTCGGAACCAAGGAAAAAATATATATCCCAGTCCTTATGATTGGCTTCCTCCTCAGTCACTATAGAAAAGTCTACTGAAGAAAGGGAATATTCCCATAAGATCTCATATCTCCTCGAAGCCTATGAATCTTTGATCTATCCTTCTCAACCCATTGCATATGTCTGTCAGTCTTGGAAGACGTCTCTCTCTTCCATATAAATCTGAAAGTCTCTGAGTCTCCATTCTCCCTCTGAAGCTTTATTCCCTATGAGTTTGTATAATCTTTGAAGCCATCTTCTCCCTTTGCGTGTGATGATTTCCTCTGAAGTCTCATGTGCATGGTCATGGGGAGGCTACTCCTCCCTACTAGATCGTGAGGGATGAGTCCCTTTGAATTCTAGCTCCTTCTGAGCTGATACTCGACGGGGTCACTTGCCTCACCAACAATGGAGCCATCTAATCCTCATGATATGGCTCATCAACGTTGCATCCTGCAAAGTTTCATGGGACCACATTGGTCTCTTCTTGGTTACTATAACAATTCTAGGTAGGTCCTTCTAGACCTACTAACTCTTCATGATGATATGAAGAGTGATCAACTGCACTAGAGGGATTTGTTCAGTCATATTTGGAGCCTTATACTCCTTACAATCAATCTCCATATGAGATACTATGTATCTCACAAAAGTACCCTTCTTTGTCTTCTTTTTCTTTGGTACATAGATTTATACGGTGATGTATGCAACTTCTTATCTGGATAGTCTACTCCATGTCTCAAACTAAAGACCATCTAATATGTTGTCTGATGCAACCGTCATTATAGCTTCCCTCAGAGTTATCACCCATGACATGCCTGAAACAAGGACAACAAAGGGAAAACAGTGGACAAGAATAATACTCTTATAATAATAAAAACAAGAACAAGAACAATAATCACAGTAGCTCCTTCTCATAGCTATTTCTTGTGACCTGCCTGTAACAAGAACCAAAATAAAAACACAATAACAAGAAATAGGAACAACACTCTTCTAGTGTTGTGATCAATCATTCCTCCTTGGTAACCTTCTCGGAACAAGAAAACAAAAACAAAAAGTATAATATCATTTTCATAAGAACATATCTATGTCAACAAGAATAAAACACAATCTCGTGGTAATCATTATATTATTACCAAGGTGACCTTCCTGGAAGCAAAACAAGAAGTATCTCCTAGAGGAGATGTCAGTTCATCTGGTGACCAAGTAAAATAAGAATTTATATCAATAGTACTCACATACTGCCAAGTATTCATTGTATCTAGAAGTAATAAAACATTTCAAGGATTGTTGTCACAACTAGTAATGTAGCAATTATTAAACTTGATATGTGCAATTGAAAACTTATTAATTTAATCAATCAAACCTAGAACCTGGAGTCTTATCTTCAAGAATGAGTGTTGTTTCTTTTCTTCCGAGTCTCCTTCACTCAAGATGACAAATATTCTCTCCAACCTGTCCCCTGTACTTAAGACAATATGCTTTCTTGACATAAATCTTAGTTAGGGAATATAATGCAAGTAAACTCAAAAATCTCAACCTTAATCAATCTAATACTTTGAATAGAGTCATCTTGTAACTTTAACTTTTAACAGAGGTTACTATAACTTCAATAGATCAAAATACAACTAGATGTTCATAAGATCAAAATAATTCCATAAAAACTAGAGGCATATCAAAATAATCAAACCTGGAGTGTGTTGTTCCTCTGAATGTGTTGGATATGAGATCCCTCTCGATCTATGATTATTTGTTTGGGAAAAAGATCCCTTCTCCTGCAAATACCCTTAATATATTGATACAGTTTAAAAATATACAAGTACATACCTCTGACAACAACGACATCATCCAGCAGTAGTGACAAGCAATGACGAACCCAAAAATTTCAAGGTGCTCCAATTGGAAATCTGAAGATAGTTGGAGATGTGCTAGGGTAAGGTGCACTAGGAAAACCAAAAGTTAGTCCCAATACTTCACAGAAACTTTCACTGCAACTAGTACTACAACTGGTGTTGGAACTACAGCTGGCACTGTAATTGATGCTGCAACTGGAACTGCAACTGGCATGAAGCAGCTGGCACGAAGGAACTTGCATGAAGAAACTGGCACTAAGGAAATGACACTGCAAACCTAGGGTTTTATGAGGAAACCCTAATTTCTCACCTTTAAAAACTAGCAAATTTGATCTAGGAAAGAGATGTGTCCTACTTAGGAGATCTTCTTAGAGGGTTTAGTAAGTGCTCAATGATCTTGACAATGGGGGAAATTGAGGATCTTCTTTCCAGTGGTTAGACTATTGTGAAGGAAACCTGCTCTGATACCATGTTGAAATTTTGGTATGCTCGTTTAACCATAGACAATGCCACATCATTATCACCCAACCATAGGCATTCACATATGCCACCCCCGAGCACACTAACCTTTACTTAGAATAATTTCATCAAGCCTACTCCAAAACCAACAAATAAACCCTAACTACTAACTGCATCAACAACTCAAGACAAGTAGATTGCTCTGTCTCCAAAGGTAGTGCACAAGAGAGAGAGTCTCCATATCCACAAAACAAGTACCATACACAACTGCAGTAGCTGCAGCTACACTACTCTCTCAGAATTGTGCCATACCTATCAAGAATATCACCAAGAGTATCACCAAGAATGTCACCAAGAGAATAACCAAGAATGTCACCAAGAGAATCACCAAGAGAGAGACCAAGACCAAGAGATGACCATGCACCCTGGTTCCTCCTTACAATTGTAATTCCAGCTGCAACTGCAGATCTCCACAAGGCTTGCACTCTGGCTGGGTGTAGAAATGAGCTAAAACGTCCTCTATTTATATTAATATGTCCAATGAATTTCCTGGTTGGGTCGACCTAACTTTCTGGTAATTATAATTTTTGTTTATCTTTTTCTTGTGGATCCGACTTGTATTTTTGGAAGATAGTATTCTAATATTATTTATTCTGCTATGGCGACTTATCTTCTAGGGTTTCCACACATCTGTTTAATGGTTCACTTGCTTCCGAAATATTCTATTCTAAGTCATAGTTTACACATGGAGGTTAATACCTCCTGTAACTACCAAAATATCAACATGATCTACCCAGTATGTCAATGGTTGAGGGGATTGTTGAATCATAAGTACCTTGTCTAAGACCTGAAGGGAAGATGCCTCTTTCTCCTACTTCTAAGTGGATTTGTGGCATGACCCTTGAGATAACAGAGTGGGTTGAATAGGAGGACTTGATTGAGAAGGTTTTTCACTGTCTTGTGGAGGATGTGTGAAGTCTTTTGAAATTAATTGATGGTCATCATTAGATCTGGTCCACCAAATGGATTTTTGATGCTTTCTTTTCTTCCTCGAGCCTTTGAGATAATGGCATGAAATACGACCTATTTCAAAGAAAGATCTGCAGTGCAAGGAAACTCTCTCATAGTCAAGTTTCTGACGCTAAGAGTAATTTTTACCAGTAAGATGTTAAGAACCAAATATCAATATAGCATAGAAAATCCTTAGAAAAAGTACTGAACGCCTTGAAAGAGAGATAATTTCAGATAATAAGCCTCTTCGAGGGGGCAACCTCCTTTTACCCCACTTAAATGTTCAAGTGCAAGATGATTCAAAATGAAAATGTCTCCTTGGTATATATAGGAGA
>JZKD02S2366002.1:140729-169802 GCA_000966675.3 Picea glauca | reverse complement strand
ATAGGAGACTAGGAGGTATAATTACAACTAATGGTCTAAATCTGACATAAATAAAATAACATTACTAATATAATATGCCCCAATTAAGGGGTAATGAGCCAATATTAGGGCTTAATAAAGAATAAATTCAACTGAGAATCCTTTATTGAAGTCCATTTCCACACAAATACATGCATAAGTAGAGATGTTGTGCCTCATAGTCTCACAGATTGTGAGGTGTAACTTTCCTAATGCCGAGCCAATTGATTTGAGAGAGGGTAAACCCCAAAAATGCAAGGTAAGATTAGGAAGCCTCACCCAAAATGGGGCTGAGGAGAGAATGTTAGTAGTTGGATTGAAAGAAGGAGGCCAAAGTTTCATGCACAAACCTGAGTTTCCCCAAAACCACGGACCCGAGTTGAAAACCAGATCTTGATCCTCCTGATTGTTGAACTCAACAATGAAGAATCCTTTTGCAAAAGGATGGACGAAAGCTTGTTATTGCATGATAGGGATCTAGGTAGCAGAGATCCAACTGTTAATATTTGCTAACTTTGGCCAAAAACCATTGAAGTGACATACCAAACTCATGGATTTTTAATATTCTTCCTCTTCATCATCGTCTTGTCCCATGGGAATGACAAGAGATGGGGCTTCCTAAACTAGAAGAGATGAAGAAGAGGGAGAAGAGTCCCTCTAAATAACATCCCAAAAAGAGGCACCAGTCTACAAACCAGAAATCGACTTGGACACAGATATAGAAGAAACAACCCCATGACTTGGGGCTCCAACATTAGCGGTAGAGGCCACCACCATGGCTGACGAAGGAGGTTGGACAAGGGAACCAAGGTCGATGTGCGCAGGGGCCATGAGTGGCCATGGTTAAACCCTAGCCACCATTGACATAAGCTGGAACGACTCCATTCTATTTTTTGACACTTATTGAACCCAATATTATTGTTTAAGAATGTATTTCGATTTTTCTAAAGACATGTCTGGTATAAGAGATATACTTCATCTTATGAAGGCAACAAATACAAAGGTATATGTATGTATATGTTATGATGAAATTTTATGTATGAAAGGTCTACACTAAATATAAAATAAATGTAAAGTACAAGGTGGAAAATATGTTCAATGAAACAAAACAAGCGCTCTAACTTCTATTCTTTAAAACAAATTAAAAAAACTTAACTATAACATTAAAAAAATAAACTAGTACACATTTATTTTAATTTCAAATCTTTCAAGTGACCAAAAGGTTATCAATTTTGTTTTAATCTCTTTTAAATTTAATAGATTTCAAGATAACATGAATCCTTGTTAATAAAAGAGTTAATTTTTACATTCTTGCTATGTTATTAGAGGTTATCGATGTTTATGGTTCAAACTTTAGAGAATATGATACTAGAAAACATTACTTGTATTTGACTAGTCTAAAGAGACCAATACAAAAAAAGTTAAATTGTTTGGATGTCGTGTATCATAGTTTATATTGTGAGTATTATGTATCCATACTTTAAAGTCTACACCATTTCAAAGTAATTTGAACTTTCACTATCAACTTCCATTACAATGGACTTTTATATTCCCTTCAAATCCATGAACTACTTGCCATTTATCACTACTAGGAAACAAAATTTTAGTAAATATTTTTGTAGAGATAATTTTCAAAGTTTCACATATGTGAAGGCTTTTTGGACATAGGTGTTGGGCATAGGTTGTTGTAGAAATAGGGTTTAGTGCACTAATTTTTATAGGTGCATCAATGCACATGATAAATAAGTATATCGGTGCTCTAAATCACAAGCACCAGAGGGGTATTGGCACAAAAGGAACCTTCCATAGGATGGCTCTCTAATAAGAAAATAACACATTGACTAGGGATGTTCGTTTTCATAAAAGACCAAATGATGTTCGTGCTTTTATATGGTACACTGAGAACGATGCTCCATAGCAATTCAAGCCCATTAATTATGACATCCATAGTTTTCATTTCATATCGGTTATATATTGATGTCTTAAATAATGCACATATTATTGTACAACACATTGTGATACATTTTAACATAAAGAGTTGTGCTTATTTATATGTCATTATGGCATAGGTGCACTAAGAATCAGTGCATCATAAAGTATTGAATGCATCATCAATAAAGAAAATTAAAATTATATATTTACTCTGTGTTAGATTTCTTAGGCGCATTAGTAAGTTGATTTTTTAGGTGCATTTGTATGCTTATGAAATAGGTGCACTATATTGTGTATAAAAGTTTGATTTTTTTTTTTACTGTTCTATGTGTTTCACTATCAATGCTTGTTTTTCTCCTTTGTAGCACTAATGTGCCTTATCAGACTGGGTTGTCGTCACTTGCCTGCTAGTAATTTAACATCCATCAAGAATTGTAAGATATTATCTAACGGTTTCATGTTTTTAAATTTCCATCTCAAAAACCCTAATTTTAATTTCTTCTGTCAGTGCTATGGAGCCTCGAGAGAAATAATTGAACTAGGTAACTCTTTAATTCTCTTATTTAAGCATTTTTTCTTTAATTATTTCCCTTTTTATCTATGATACTTTTTTTTTTTTTTCTTGCAATTTGTGGTGCCTTGGGGCTTGTATTATTCCACCATTTCTCATTGCGTGCAATATTTTTTTCATTTCAATCCATTGAAGCTTCATGTGCCAATAGAACATGTTCACTGCCTCAATGTGCATTTAGTATTTTAATGCACTAAGTGAACAAGAACATATTGTTTTCCTCCAATATCATTTTTGGTGAACACAATATCTATTGGCACATTGTTGACATGGAAATGTCAACAAAACATATCTCCATGTTAGCAACATGTGTGTGTGTATACGACACACACACATGAAGCACTACCACCGCGAGAAGGTCAAACTTTGAGTCCCCACCCCAAAATATACAACACGCTCCAAAATATACAACACACTAACTTATATTTTGCAAACTATTTGAGTGATCTATCAATCCAGGTGGATATCGGTGGCCACCCACCTATTCCATGGGCTCAAAAAACAATTTTCCATCTTGGCAGTTTTTCAGGTTCCAAACTTTCAAGGCCGTTTTGAGGCCCTAAATGACGTTTTTTTGGGGATTTTTGGCCCAAGTGACTAACATTGGAGCTGACTTGGGCCAATTGAAAACATTTCTTCTCTGTTAGACCTTTCCGACGGTGTATTGAGTGCCCCAAGCGGAGACCGTATGCAAAAGTTACGTCCCTAGGAAGTTGACGTATCAACTACCCCCATCGGGGTCCGCAAACCTTTTGGATTTTCATCTTTTGGGGTTAGGGTTTTGGATTTTACTTATGTTAAAAAGGCCTTTGGAGCTTCATTGTAATAATTATCTTCTTTCGAATGCGAGTAGCCATCACATCTCTTCTCATATATAAGTTGCCACAATTCTGGCGAGTCTTTCACTCTGTATTTTTAGAGTCTTTGTACATTTTTTCTCATTAATAGAAAATTGTGTATTAATGTATCTCTATGTTTATGGTTGCATATCTGATACATTTATGTTATATGATTAGATATCCGCGATATCTTTGTACATTTATTTATTATATCTCCGCTATAATTTTGTGCTGAAAATAATATGGATCATCTACCTAGTTCATAGCACACCATTATTAATGTATTTTGAGATGAGCCAATGTTGTAAAATAGTGCCAATCCACTTGTCTAGTAAAAAAACATTAATGGTATAGAATTTTAGAAAAATAAGTGCACCACAACAATAGCAAAGCATCAATGATGGATTTTTGAATTAATAATTTATGTTGTTCGATATCATTGATATTACTTTATTAATTAATTGATTTTCTATTCCAATATGTTTTTTTTGTTAATTATCTTTCAAAGTTGCACTACCAGATGGTGATGAGATGGAACTTGTGCAAAAGGGAACAAAATCACACCTCACATCCTTTTTCTGAAGAGACTCATTCTCTCCTTAGCAATGTTAACCTCCTCAAATATGTAGAGGAAGGAATATCATTGAACGCGAAGAATATATTCATACATTATGTGATTCATTTGTGGGATCATCGATGCCATGCATTCCAAATTGGGGTTGGTAGTTGGTTCATTGCATTAGAGGAGGACATTTATTTCACCACCGAATTATCCAAGAGGGGGCATGTTGCTCCCAATTACCATTTCCCTTCAATTCCTTATGGTGTCTTCCATTACATTCTTGCATATTTTAGTGAGCTAGTGGTTTATGCAAGGGCCCATAGGGTTATTGTGGAACAACTATTTGTTTCCAATTTTGTGCGCAATGACCTTAGGACGATCAACTCTATCCTCATCATATTGAGCACCTATATTACTTATGAAAATTGCATACATTGTAGGCTATTATGTTATGTTTATTAAATTATAGTTAATGTTATCAGACTAATCGGTAGGTGCGGACACTAACAGATCTCCCTAGATCCACTTGGATCTAGAACAAAATAGGACATGACATGACTCTTTCCCTAAGTTACGACCATTGAATTAGCTAGTAAGGAGGAACAAGTGACATACCTTTGTATCACTTCCTTAGGTCTATGTTTCTCCCGCTTTTCTTCGATGCTCTCATGAGGTCAAGACCAAGACAACACAAACCAACCAAAGTGAAGATAGAAAAATGTATTCAATCGTCAAATTATGTGTATGATCAAGGAGTTACACAATAAAGTAAGAATGACTTTATGGGAAAAGGACATGCCGCTGTATCATATTAATCAAAAGTAGAAGATACAACCTGATCGCCTTGATGTCGCAAGCTTCCTTTCGATGACTCTTGGTTCCAACACACACACTTGCTTTGTCTTTGCATGAAGAAGATCAAATTTCTCTTGATAAACCTACTAGAGTCTCCAAGCTTCTGTTCAAGCTGGGTTCTTCACACAATTTCTTCACCAATTCTTCAATTAATCTTGCTTAACCTTTTCCATGAGAATCCTTTCAATATATAGGAGAGGGTGAGATGGTTACATGGATGAGAACGATCCCACCAAATTAGGGAATCCAGTAAAATGATAACCATATGAATGCCAACCCATTTTCTAGAAGATTCCCTTCTAGAACCCTCGATACTTCTTCTCTTTTCCAAGCTTGAAAACAAGTTCGCACCTTGTGTATAGAGCACAGTGTGAGAGGTTTGCACCCTAGATGAAGGTGGCCCATGAGAATGGGCCATTCTCGCACCCTAGGCTATAAGCAGCCTGGAACTCACTTTGAACATATGTTTTCTGGAAGGAGATAAATGCCACTTTTCTCAGGATATAGTTCTTGTTGGGAATATGAGTACACCATTGTTAATACATCACCAAGATGACCAAAATCATGTGTAACAGAATGCCCCCCAAAGTATGAGGCCAAAATCAGTGACAACCGAAATACTTTGTAAACTGTGTGTGTGTGTCGGAAACCAAGAGTGCACCTAATCAGAAACCTGCAAACAACCAAGCATATGCATAATATCATACTATTTTTGAGGTAGGCATTACCATACTTAGATCACAGACATATGACATCATAAACATAGGTCATGGCCACCAATCATACACCGTGGATCCATGCCGTCAAAATATCGTATAGCCACCAAGAATACACTGTGGATCCATGCAAGAAGATTCAAATTAAGACGACATAGCCACGAGACATACAAAGTGGATCTATGTGTCAACAAATTATACATATTCCATCACAGCCTGGATCAAAGAGATGAGACCCAGGGTCTTCAACCTCGTCACCTGAAAGTATGAATCTAACCATGTGATTACATGTGCTGAAGTCAAACATGGTAGAAACCACTTGATTACTGGTCATTGATGAAACCGTTAACAAGTGTGAGGGAAATCACCATTAATGTCAATGACTCCCAAGGTACGCTAGTACAATCCACCAAATGTGAATAAATGAGTTGAGGTCGAACATTCAATGGAATCTCCCGATCAGGGGTCAATGATGAAAACCCATTGTCGAAAGAGAGGAAACCTGCCATTGAGGCATGCAAGTTCCAAGGTACCAAATAATTTCTAAGTCTTATTTCTGGATAGTGAGCTGGAGTCGACGGAACAAAACTTGTCACAGGAGGGCCTTGATGTATCCCCCATCAATGACATGAAATGAGTAACAGATTTTGAAGGTGAAACAGAGTATGATGTAAGTTGGACTGGACACAGGGAAGGCTGACATGGAGAGAATGGACAACTGTGGATGGCCGACTCAATTTCAGATGAACTTCTCTTGAACATATGTATGACACGACCAATGATTCAACAACACTGACTCAGAGACGACTCATGATATGACCTTATATCAAGTCGAATGAGAGACAAATGGATTTCCCAAATCGGCTTCAGATAATGAATAGGGAGGGGTGTCATGTTCAGGAGCAACACTTACTGCCAATAATATGAATACGAAAACATATCCCTTTCCCAAATTTTCCCCCACCATTTCTGGCGAGTACCTCTTTATTTTTACGCAAGCTTGAGGACGATAACATATGCTTGTTGATGTAAGCTCATCCTTCGGATGAGTCCTTCAGAGTATGTTTAACGAACCCTAGGAAGGAGTGGTTCGGTCCCGTATGGGCCTGTTCATGTTTGTTTAACGAGTCCAAAGATAGAAAACTCGAAGGTTTTTCATGATTATAGAGTCTGGAAAAACACTCAAAAGAGAACTCTCTCAGTTCCGTTTTCCTAAAATAGTCTAATGAGACCGAAAAGAAGATAAATTATCGCCCAACAGATGAGAGTTGAGAAAAATATGGACAAGATGAGCCTTTGATTTCCGAAGACTGATCGTGCACAAAATCTGAATTCAAGAAACAATCAACCAGTGGTTCAACAAGTTCTTTTCAGACACTGATACAGATCTGGGCATCTGAGCATACCAAAACCTTCAATCCAAAAATTTAAAAAAAGGGTTCGCAGACTATCAGTAATGTACAGTGCGAGAATGGATCATTATCGTAGGCGGGCTTCAAGCAGAGTGTGAGAATCTCGCACTGAACTGAAAGGCAGGCTGCGAACTCAAGGGGTTCTCACAAGCCACTAAGGGGTTCAGTGCGAGAAGGCCTGAAACTAGGAAAATTTTTGGAAAAAGACAAAAATTTTGAAGGGACTTCTGAACCCAGGGAGTCTGTTAGAGTTTCCTGAAGACTCAGAGATTGATATAAATGAAGAAAGGTAAGGCAAGAGCAAATGGCCAAGGAAAAACACCAAAAACCACTAAAAAATGAGTTGCATCCCCAGTGGATTCACCAATTTTTTTATCGGACTAATCGATAGGTGCGGACACTAACAGATCTCCCTAGATCCACCTGGATATAGAACAAAATAGGACAAGACATGAATCTTTCCCTAAGTTACAACCATTGAATTAGCTAGTAAGGAGGAACAAGTGACATACCTTTGTATCGCTTCCTTAGGTCTCTGTTGCTCCCGATTTTCTCCAGTGCTCTCGTGAGGTCAAGACCAAGACAACAAAAACCAACCAAAGTTAAGATAGAAAAATGTATTCAATCATCAACTTACGTGTATGATCAAGGAGTTACACAATAAAGTAAGAATGACTTTATGGGAAAAGGACATGTCGTTGTATCGTATTAATCGAAAGTAGAAGATACAACTTGATCGCCTTGATGTCGCAAGATTCCTTTCGGTGACTCTTGGTTCCAACACACACACTTGCTCTGCCTTTGCATGAAGAAGATCCACTTCCTATTTATAGACCTACTAGAGTCTCCAAGCTTCTGTTTAAGCTGGGTTCTTCACACAATTCCTTCACCAATTCTTCAATTAATCTTGTTTAACCTTTTCCATGAGAATCCTTTCAATATATAGGAGAGGGTGAGATGGTTACATGGATGAGAATGATCCCACCAAATTAGGGAAGCCAGTAAAATGATAACCATACGAATGCCAACCCATTTTCTAGAAGATTCCCTTCTAGAACCCTTGAGACTTCTTCTCTTTTCCAAGCTTGAAAACAAGTTCGCACCCTGTGTATAGAGCACAGTGAGAGAGGTTTTCATCCTAGATGAAGGTGGCTTGCGAGAATGGGTCATTCTCACACCCTAGGATATAAGCAACCTACGAACTCACTTTGAAAATATGTTTTCTGGAAGGAGATAAATGCCACTTTTCTCAGGAGAAAGTTCTTGTTGGGAATCTGAGTACACCATTGTTAATACATCACCAAGATGACCAAAATCATGTGTAACAAAATGCCCCCCAAAGTATGAGGTTGGAATCAGTGGTAGACGAAATACTTTGTAAACTGCGTGTGTGTGTCGGAAACCAGGAGCGCACCTAATCGAAACCTGCAAACAACCAAGCATCTGCAGAATATCATACTATTTCTGAGGTAGGCATTCCCATACTTAGATCACGGAAAGATGACATCATAAACATAGGTCATGGCCAGCAATCATACGTCGTGGATCCATGCCATCAAAATATCGCATAGCCACCAAGAATACACTGTGGATCCATGCAAGAAGATTCAAATTAAGACGACATAGCCATGAGACATACAAAGTGGATCTATGTGTCAAGAAATTATACATATTCCATCGCAGCCTAGATCAAAGAGATGAGACCCAGGGTCTTCAATCCCGTCACCTGAAAGTACGAATCTAACCATGTGATTACATGTGCTGAATTCAAACATGGTAGAAACCACTTGATTACCGGTCATTGATGAAACCATTAACAAGTGTGAGGGAAATCACCATTAATGTCAATGACTCCCAAGGTATGCTAGTACAATCCAACGAATGTGAATAAATGAGTTGAGGTCGGACATTCGACGAAATCTCTTGATCAGGGGTCAATGATGAAAACCCACTGTCGAAAGCGAGGAAACTTGCCATTGAGGCATGCAAGTTCCAAGGTACCAAATAATCTCTAAGTCTTGTTTCTGAATAATGAGATGGAGTCGACGGAACAAAACTCGTCACAGGAGGGCCTTGATGTATCCCCCATCAATGACACGAAATGAGTAACAAATTTTGAAGGTGAAACAGAGTATGATGTAAGTTGGACTGGACACAGGGAAGGCCAACATGGAGAGAATGGACAACTGCAGATGACCGACTCAATTTCAGATGAACTTCTCTTGAACATATGTATGACACGACCAATGATTCGGCAACACTGAATCAGAGACGACTTAGGATAT
The DNA here is from genome assembly GCA_000966675.3 of Picea glauca. NCBI lineage: Eukaryota > Viridiplantae > Streptophyta > Pinopsida > Pinales > Pinaceae > Picea > Picea glauca. The sequence continues at coordinate 160,612 of JZKD02S2366002.1, read as the reverse complement.
GACCTTGTAGCAAGTCGAATGAGAGACAAATGGATTTCCCAAATTGGATTTAGATAATGAATGGGGGGTGTGTCATGTTCAAGAGCGACACTTATTGCCAATAATATGAATACGAAAACATAACCCTTTCCCAAATTTTCCCCCACCATTTCTGGAGAGTACCTCTTTATTTTTACGCAAGCTAGAGGAGGATAACATATGCTTGTTGATGTAAGCTCATCCTTTGGATGATTCCTTTGAAGTATGTTTAATGAACCATAGGAAGGAGTGGTTTGGTCCCGTATGGGCCTGTTGATGTTTGTTTAACGAGTCCAAAGATAGAAAACTCGAAGGTTTTTCATGATTATAGAGTCTGGAAAAACACTCAAAAGAGAACTCTCTCAGTTCCTTTTTCGTAAAATAGTCTGATGAGACCAAAAAAGAGATAAATTATTGCCCAATAGATGGTTTCTTCAAATACTTTAACGAGCGTGAAAATAGCAAGATAACTCAACAATCTTTTCATGTTTAGAGAGTTTGAAAAGAGCTTAAAGAGGACTCCAGGGGGTTCCTTTTTCGTATAACCTTGTTGAGCCTGAAAAAGTGATAAAAGTGTGCTCAATCATGTTCTCATGTATTTTCGAGCGTGAGAACAGACAAAGACCAAGCTCGAGGTTTTGCGCAAAAAACCATAAAAAACAATTCAAACATGCGACGAAAAAGAGAAAAAATATCTATATCCATGTGTATGGACGTCGAAGTCGTCATGTCTACAAAAAGTCTCACTCATAGGGGTATTAGGCATTAGGTTTAATAAATAAAACAATTATAAAAACCAATAAAAATGGTAAAAAAGTAAATATAAGTGGGTAGAAGTTCTTTTACCATAGTCATTGTAACTTTGCCAAGTTTTTTAGCCCAAAACCCCTCATTTGCCCTTGAATTTCAGCGCTCTATTGCGGAAGATATGAGAAACCATTCAACAAATCGTCTCCAACAGTGAGGTAAGCTCCTTGTCTTGTATCTTTTCATGGTTCAATTTTTAATTTTCATTGGTAAATTTCAAGTTTTTGAGCTTGTTTTAGGGCTCAAATTTGCGCTCAGGCATTCTCGCAGGCTAGCCACACAGGACCTGCAAGAATGCATGATTCTTGTAGGTGGCCCCAAAGGCACCTGCGAGAACCTCGCACTGTTCCAAAGGGGCACCTGCGAGAACCACAAAGTGAAAAATTGCTTTAATGTTTGCTCAATGAAAAATGTACCAAGTCTTGAAGAGAGTTGTTGACCTTCTTCTTATGTGTCTTATGCAAGCATTTGACTATCACCATGGTTATGGAATGGCATGAAAGAGAACATGAAGAATATGATGCTATTTTCAAGAATAACCCGGAAACCATTGCCACTTTGCGAGACTGTGGTCTCTTGAAATTATTTCAGATCCCGGGTATGAAGGCCCAAGCCAGGCTGTTGGAGTACCTCGTTCATATGTGGGACATGGACCAACAAGTATTCCACGTAGGGGTCCACACATTGTCCTTGGATATCGAGGACATTTATTTCCTGACAGGACTATCATGGCATGGGTACCACGCTAGCTTGAATGGTAGCTGATGTGGTGGGCTTCTTATGAGTGAATACTTCCGTTTGTACTGTGTTCCAGAGGCGGAAAGAAGCAAAGGAAAAGTGGCCATTTGGGGGGTGCAGGATTTGACCCTTCGCACTTTTTTTTCACCATTTCTCGTATGGCTGGGAGTGCTGCTCCACACATGGCTCTCCAGAGTTACTTTCAATGCGCCATAGAGTGTACTGAGCCTTGGGTTTTTAACTGGGCAGATACAGTGCTTCATAGCGTGAAGAGGCAATTGACCAAATGCAGGTGAGGTGACTTGAAGCAATTTGGGTACGGGTCATTGTTGGTGTCCTTATTTCTTGAGAGGGTTCTCTTGCTGAGGTTGTAGGTTGAGTGGGGTTTACCGGCTCTAGAGGATCTGATAATGCTGAGGTGGTGTAACCTCATGGCTCGACATGTAGCTGGACCAATCATCAAATACAATGATTCCTTCTTTGACTGGTTGCGACCACAGATGCTGATGGTCAATGATTATACCTATGTCAGGTTGGACTTCCGAGGGGATCCAGACTTGGCCCTGCCCAAGGGTGATCAATGGGGAGATCTCGGTAAGAAGTACACATTTTTTACTTTTTAAATGTTTTTGCGAATTTTATCATATGCAAATGTTTTTATGTTCGTCTAAGGTCTAATTACAAAAATTCTTTTTGATGACATAGACATGGGGCCTTATCGACCTTCGGGTACTTCTCCTATTTAGCGACGAGGAGAGGTGGATCTAGTGCCATTATGGGACACTGAATATTATGAGGTAGTGGAACAAAACTTAGAGGGTCTGATTGCAGACATTCCAGACATGCCTCTTGTAGAGGTTCCGCGACGTTATCAGTGTCATATGGTGGGGGTGTCAGAGCCTATTGGCCAACTGCTTCGTATATTTTCCTAGGAAGTCGTGTGTTACCATGAACATCATCCATGAGGTCACTTTGTAGAAGCTATGAGCTTCAAATTTTGAAATTTTGGTCCTTGGACATAACTTTTTGTAAAAAACGTTTTTGATCATTATATATACATACGAATTCTACCGGCTTATCTTGTGTTGTGTGATACTTGTGATGTGATTGATTTATAAATGACCCAAATGTCTGTCTAATACATAGTTATCTAATGTATCAGTTAATGTATTTAGACATATAGGAATATGCTGGTACTCATTATAATCAAAATAACGTTCCAAGAGGCGAATTCGCAAATATACTTGTAATAAAGTAGGACTTTGGATAGCATAGACATTACTTAACTGTAGTACTATGAGTTGCGAATCGAGTCGCACAACCAAGTGATGGATACCAAGCGAGATAGCATCAATCAACAATTCGATAACGATGTTATACTCTGCAATATTGTTGGTCGCACGACTAAGGCACACACCTCATAGAGTGATAAGTTCGTTTGTAGGGGCGTAAATTGCCCACGTAGCAGAAGCAAGGTTTTGAGTACTACGGCTAGCACCATCAGCGAAGCCAATGTGGGGTAGCGAAGACTCTGACATATGGAAATCAAACACAACGTCACATAAGGGCAGGCACTAGATAACGAAAAAGCATACTACAGTAACACACAAGAAGTATGATACAATAAAATACAATTACTCGTGCACAGGTGATCTTATGCATAGTACTTCTTTAAGTACAACCCATTTCTGGGTTCACTCAAAGGGATACCATCATAATCTACTAACTCATAAGCTCCTTTCTCCAAAACTCGTCTAACGATATAAGGACCTCACCACATGGCTTCGAATTTTCTAGCCCCTAGCATATCTCGATCTTGTTCGTAGAGGAGACCCAGATTTCCTTCGGAGAAAACGCGAGGGTTGACATGTTTTTCGTATTGGGCCTTGACACGTTTCTTCTGGGCTTCTATGACTAGGGTAGCATCGCGTCGAGTTTTTTCTAATAGCATGAGATGCAATAGACGTTCTTCCTCGGCAAAAGTGTTTGGTAGGAGTTCGACAGCTAGTTTTAAGGAGGGTATCTCACATTCAATCGGGAGGATGGATTCTAGACCATAGACTAACCAGAAAGGTGTAAACCCAGTAGCAAGCTTAACAGATGTCCTGTAAGCCCACAATGATGAAAACAACATTATGTGCCAACTTGTTTTGTGAATCCCTATCATTCGTCGAAGCATGGTTATGAGAACTTTGTTAATCACTTCGACTTGGTCGTTGGCTTGCGGGTAATAGGGCGTTGAGTTTTCATGGCGAAGACTCAACTTTTCAGTGAGTTTAGACATCATGAAGTTTCTAAAGTGGCTACCATGATTGGTGATGATAGCCCGAGGAACACCAAAATGAGCTATGATGTGATTGAAAATGAATAATACTGTGGTCTTTCCAGTATTGTCAAATGTCGGCATCGCCTCGGCCCATTTCATAAAATAATCTACGGCTACAATAATGTATCCATGCCCCTCAGATGAGTGGGGGTGACATGTCATGAAATCGATGCCCAATTTCGCAAAGGGACCAACGGAGACCACAGGGTGAAGAGGAGCGGGATGTGACCATATCTTATGATTATAGGTTTGGCAAGCATGACATTTTTGGACAACGATTATGCAATCGTTAAATAAAGAAGGCCAAAAGTACCCTACGTGTAAGATATTTTGGGCAGTAGCATACCCATACATATCACCACCACAGGCTCCAGAATGGTAGTTGTTTAAGGATTTCTCGGCTTCGTTGAACGTGAGGCAGCGTCGAAAAACTGAGTCAATCCCACGACGATAAAGAGTATCCTTGAGGATAATATATTGACGAGCTTGGTAGCGTATTCGACGCCGGTTAGTACTGGACAAATTGGGTCAGAAAGTCTGGGTTTGGAGATATATGATGATATCTCCATACCAAAGATCATCGGAACTAATTAGGAAAAGGGATTCATCAGGTAATGAATCGGCTGCTACATTTTCCGTTTCAGAGTAGGGAAAGTCACATATCAACTCGGAAAACACTAAGGACTTCTTGGACTTAGCTCATTCGAATTCCAAGTCAAACTTATGGAGTATCACGATCCATTTGGAGTATTTTCCCCCTAGCAATTGACGCGTGAGAATGTGTTGGATAGGGTTGTATTTAGAAATTACCGTGGTCTTACGAGAGAGGATATGGTGCCGGAAATGTTGAAATACTTGGACGGCTGCCAAGGCCAGTTTTTCGACATGTAAATACTTGGTTTCGGTAGGCATTAGACTTTGACTCAAGTAATAGATAACATGTTCATCATGAGAATCATCCTCTTGGACGAGAACCATAGAGATGGTGTAATCCGAGGCTGTGAGGTAGAGGAAATAATCACGACTGTAATTGAGGGGGAAGAGAAGTGGAGCACGTGTCAGGGAGAGTTTCAAAGCTTTGAGGGATTTGTTTGCGATGGTATCCCATATTAACTCATACCCTTTTTTGAGGAGTCATGTAAATCCAAGAGTTATCTCAGCGTAGTTTGGGATGAAATGACGAAGAAAGTTTGCTTTCCCTTGCAAACTTTGTAACTGGTGAAGTGTAGAAGGAGGAGGGAGATTGAGAATCGCCTTGACCTTTAAAGGATCTACCCTGATCCCTTGACGTGAAACAATAAAGCCTAGAAGTTGGTCGAATTCCACGCAGAAAACGCATTTGTGAGGATTCAAGCGTATATGGTAAAACCGATAGCAGATGAAAATGGCTCGGAGGTGGATTGGATGATCGACCTGGCGCATGGAATGAGCGGGTAAGTCATCGAGATATGGCTGCACGATGTGCTTGATATCATGGAAGGCATAATACATAGTGCACTGAAAAGTTGCGCCAACTTTCTTGAGATCGAAAGGAAGTTTTCGATAGGCGAAAGTGCCCCAAGGACAAATAAAATCAGTCTTGTGTTGATCCTCGGGAACAATATTGATTTGATTATATCCAGAGAAACCATCCATCAGAGAGATGATTGTGCTTCCAGTGCAATTGTCGACAATCTGATCGACGAAGGGGGTATGAAAGTTGTCTTTAGGACAATCTTTGTTAATATCCCTATAATCAACGCATACACAAATCGTGCCTTGTTTCTTGTCAATCGGAACAAGATTGGAAACCCAGTCAGTGAGGGCCACCGGGGAAATAAAGCCAGCTTTGAGAAGTTTCTCGACTTCAAGCTTAATAGTGGCCGCTTTACGTGGATGAACTGGACGAAGGCGTTGTCGGACAAGTTTAGCATTTGGGTATGTCTTGATCTCATGTATCACAATGTCGGGGTCGATACCCAACATTTCTTCATAGCTCCAGGCAAAGACGTCACAAAATTATTTGAAAAGTGACTTGTAGGTGACGATTTCATTAGGGGAACACGAAGCTACGATATGCACATTTTCGACAATTCCAGGTTTGATGGATATGTTGAGGGGAATAGTGGGTGAGATATTGCTTAAGTTCCCTTCGGAAAACACATCGTGTGTGGACTTGGGAACGGTTGAAATGATGACAATGGTCGACGGGGTCGAGCTCCGTTGGTAGCTCTCGATGGTGTGTTGTTCCAGGAAGAGGATGGAACGATGATGTCCATCATTCCAAGGGGTGTCTTCCATGACATACATAATTATCTCATACATGGGAAAAATGACGCGGAAAGGATCAGGAGATAACTCACCAAGAGAGGGGGTATAAGGGGTTGCCGATTGAATGGCCTGATAGGTAGATTCGATTGAACTCAAAGGCATTACGTCGCCGTAACGAAGATGATCGTCGGGGTTGGGTACCACCCATGGGTCGTGAGATGCAGGGGTTCCGTGAATCAAGGTGGGGATCATGTTGATTGAAGTGACAGACGAGTGTGGAACATCGGGTGGTGGAATGGGGAAAGTACCCATTAACGAAGAGTCTTTGAGAAGACCTACACCGACGTTCTCGTAACCCGGTGGGGTTTTAGCGATGAACGGTATGTTGCCAGTACACATATCTGAGTTAAAGAAGGCTAATTGGTCGACGATGATTACCTTTCGTTGATGTGGGAAACATACAAAATGAAAAAGAGTCGACACAACTGCACACATGGAATCGATCCAGCTACGACCATGCAGAAGATTGTAATCAAGAGGAGCGTCGAAGACTTCCACTTCGACTTGGACTGTTTTTACTTATAGCATGATTGGCAACAAAGGAAGGACACCTTAAGGCTTAAAAGTGGAGCCATTGAAGGCTTTGAGTGTGTTATGGGATTCAGTCAAAGAGGGAGAGCCAATGGCTTTCCAGTAGGTAATAGACATGACACATGTCGAGGCACCCTCGTCGATAACGGTTCGTCAAATTTTTTTGTCGAAGACAATCACTTGGATTTGGAATGCGAGTTGAGGGGTAACCTTGGAATGTGATCTTCCAAGTCAAAAATTATTATTCATGTCCTTCGGGTCGATTCCACCGATATCTTTCAACAATGCCTTCCGTTGTGTGGGACAAATTTGAAGGACTTCGAGGGCTAACATCGCGGAAGGTGCTTGGGACAGGTCTTCAACAATGTTGTAGTTCTGGACAGCACGAGCATGAGGATTGAAAGCCGATTTTCGAAGGACGCCCTTCAGAGGGGGGCGAAGAACTGTGTCAAGGCTCGGTCGTTCGAGATGAAGAGGACCGTTGGTAGGTGGAGTCGTGGGAGACGGTTGTACCAACGAAGGAGGTATATCATCAACCTTCTCTTTAGAGGGAGAATAATCTTTGGCTCGAGTGGTAAGTGCGATGTCATTCTTCTTTGAATCGCTAGTACACATTAATACATAAGATGTAGTAGAAGGGGAAGGTTGTTCATGAATGACCAATTGGGCCTGTTGTTGAGAGGGGAAGGGTTGGGACAAAATGGCCGGAGTGGGTGGTTTCGGGGCCCCTTGAAGGAACTTAGTAACCTCAGCGCGTTGTGGACAATCCTTCGTGTAGTGATCATCACCACAGATAAGACAAGGGTATCGGGGTTTGCACTTATCCCTATCGTCAATGGGTGGAGTTTTGGTTTTCTCTGCTTGCGAATTATTTTGGTCCTCCTTATTCTTACCCTTTCCCTTTCTGGATTTTTTTTTACCGGCTGGGGTAGATTGAACTGCATTTACCTCAGAAGTCTTGCCGGTGGGAGGGGTAGGAGACGGAGCATTTTGAACATTAGAAGAAGCAGGCTTGTGGTTGTTGCTTGAGGTGGAATTTGGTTGGGCATGGAAAGTGCCAATAACACCATCGACTGCATGAGAAGTAGTTGGAGTAGTTGAAGTGGCGGAAGTGGAAGGAAGAGGTGCATCAGGGAGTAAGTCGTAAAGAGTACCCGTTTGTGAGTAAACGAGGTCAAGATATTGAGCATGACTTATGGCCTGTTCTTCCGTGACAACTCCACCCATGGCGATGTCATGACTGATGTGGTTCACAAATGATTTTGTGAACCATTATGTCAGCAACTGATCGGGAAGTTCAAGTTTGATGAGACGTCGTCTCCATCGCCACTCATGAATGTGATCAGATATATGAGTGGCTTTGTTTTGTTTGAAAGAAGTCAAAATCTCGGTCCCCGTTTCATAACGGATCGGTAACTGGTAGTGGGTGAGGAAAGCCATAGCTAGGGTGTTGAAGTCGGCAAAGAAACCTCGTGGTAATTCTATATATCACTTCGCGGCAGAACCTGTGAGAGTTCTTTGAAAAAGACGTAAACGAATAGAGTCATCCATCAAGGAGTTAGATGAGCACCAGAGGTGAAAATTCATCACGTGATTGTGCGGGTCCTCTCCCGCTTTTCCATCGAATTTAGGGATGTCATATGGTAACTTGGCTGGTATAGCGGGCCATTGGGGAGAGTGACAGATTGGATCATTTAAAATCCTCGATAGATCCGGAAGGTCCAAAGTGGCCAAGAAGGGTAACTGTCTATTCACATGTGGGTATTGGTGGCTTTGGGGAGGGAGTCCCATCGGCAAACCAGTGGGACCATAAGTAGTTTGCATATAATGCGAAGACCCAGGAAAATTTGGCAGTTGTTGTAGAGGAAAGTAGCTCATGGGATTGTATCCTTGAACATGGACGTGATTTTGAGCATTCGAGCCCCAAATAGGATTGGACGTACCTGGATATGGTTGGCCTATACTAGGGGGCATAACAGATGTAGCCGGAAGCTGTTTCCCCCCAGTCAATTGAGGATTATGTTGTATCATATGGTTCCAATACTGGGCCAAGGATGGAGGTATGTTTTGTCCATAGGGTGGGGTCAGTGGGGGTTGTCCTCCAATCGGGGGTTGAGTCTCAATTGGGGGTTGTGTTCCAATTGGGATTTATGTTCCAATATAAATTTTCCCTACAAGGGGGGGTTGAGTCAAACCTCCTTGGTGAAATTTTCCACCAACAGGAATCTGGTAAGTTGGTGTGAATGAAGAAATGGTGCCACTAGGATTGGTGCCACTGATAGAGGATGGAAAAGGTCCTCCAAAAGAGGGTTGAGGAATTGTCAGAATGAAACCGGGAGGAGAGTGCCCAGAAGAAGAGGGACCACCAGGAGTTCCGGATGGAGTTTGCGTAGGAGTAGGAATAGAAGCATTCAACGCACGGTATCTGGGTGGAAGTGTTGGGGTGACACTGGGTGAGAGTGGTGTGCCAATGGGGGCTTGACTAGCCATTGTAATCCCGGTGTGAATACTCGTAGTATCTGTGTAATGGACCATTTGTAAAGGGAGGGTCAAGATGTGGTCGACTCACGGAGCTTCTGTACTAGGAAAATAATAAGCAGTAGTAAAAGGTACTGTGTCTGGGTCAGAAGTTTCGGGGAATTCAGGTGAGACAGTGATATCAGCACCTACTCCTGAACCAAAGAGATATCGTCTAAAAATGCCAGTAGTCCAAAAAGGATCTTGGCCCTCAGGTCCTAGAAAAGGTCCAGTCAGTGATCTAGAGGAAAAAACAACTAAGTCTCCAGAAGAATTCACTTGCATAATACATCTCTCAGAATTAGGGTGAAGTCGAAAGTTGTCTCAAGAATTGGTAATTCAGAACCATTCTAGAGAGTCATTTCTTTCCACTTGCGGAGTGGTGACGTCTTGGACTTCACTCTGTTGAGGAGAGCCCTCTGGTGAGCTTGTAGGCAGGGGTTGAGAACCTTCCAGATTTTCTGGAGGTAAGCCCTTCATTCTACGTGAACGACGTGGAGGGTCTATTGTGAACGAGTTACAAACTTACGTAGAAAATCCCATGGTCAACTTGGGTAAACAAACAACATGCGCTAGTAAAAATTCTAGGAAACAATACCAAGCAAACAAGACCTTCTAATTCCGAAGTTACTAGTTGGTGATGAAATCCAACGTCGCAACAATGAGACAAGAAGGGCCTGGGCTAGGGTGGAAAATTTACGTTGACAACTTTCTTAATGGACTTACACCCTAGTGCAAGCTCCCACACATAATCATGGGTATACCCTCCAAGGAGCCTGAGTGAGTTTGGTCAACATCAATTCCAGGTACCATGAAGACTTGCCCCTTCACAGTCACCTTGTGTAAGATCCTAAGAAGATAGGCCACTAAGCTTACCACTGACAACAATAAATCCTGGGGGGACAGTCAACAGTTCGATCCACATGCAAGGGCAGGGTATCTAGCCCGAAATCAACTCGAGAGGCTTCCACTCATCATTGTGGGTATACCTTCAAGTGATCCCCATAATATGTGCAATATCTACACCGATATCAATGAAGCAAGGTGAGTAACTCTGTCAATATTAATGCGACCTCAGGTTTGACCCTTGTGTGAGAAGGGCTTCCCAGAACAAAATGTTGTAAATGGAATTTGACACTCCTTAACACAAGATGCTATTGTGTGTTTTGTGCTTTGGAGAGTGTATCTCTCTGCCTATTCCAAATCTCTAGCCTAGCTAATTGTTTGTGTAATAGAGTCCTAGAAAAGAGTTAATAGTTAAATTTTAAAATTACGCAATATTATTAAGGGCTGTTGTTACTCAAAGGAAACGGAGATGAAACCGATGTTGTGTGAGACTCTGACCCAACAATGCAAAGATAGGAATGAAAAATATCAATTCTTGTTCGATGAATCCTATTTACAGGAGAGAAAGAGGAGTCTTCTGGAACAATCTTGAACTACGATATGCAATCTTCAACGAATCACGTGACAATAACAATTCTCTATTTGTTCTATTTCAACAATTGATTTCCAATATTTTCAAAATGAAAATGCTTTTAATTTTTTTTTTTTTTTTTTACTTTTCAAAAAGATCTACACCATGGTGGTAAAAGTAAGGAAAACTAATAACTAACGAATAAGCAACCAACAAAACCCAAACCAATCTTTCAATGCGGACAAAAATGACAAGCAGACAAGACTAGTCTTTTCAATTGCATGAGAACAATGATTTTCCAAATAATGAGCAAATGAGAAAGACAAACAATCCCAACTTTCAAACCGATCATCGGCTACTAAGCAAACAATTACTCTGACTCCAGGATCATAGATTATATCCTTGCTAAGAAAATTCAAGAGATGAGAGTTGAGAAAAAGATGGACAAGAAGAGCCTTTGATTTTCGAAGACTGATCATGCACACAATCGGAAGTCAAGAAACAATCAACAAGTGGTCCAAGAAGTTCTTTTTAGACATTGATACATATCTGGGTATCTGAGCATACCAAAACCTTCAATCCAAAAATTTTAAAAAAGGGTTCGCAGGCTATCTGTAATGGACAGTGTGAGAATGGATCATTCTCACAGGCGGGATTCAAGCAGAGTGCAACTGGACTGAAAGGTAGGCTACGAACTCAAGGGGCTCTCGCAGGCCACTGAGGGGTTCAGTGCAAGAAGGACTCAAACTAGGCAAAATTTTGGAAAAAGACAAAAATTTTAAAGGGACTTCTGGACCCAGGGAGTCTGTCAGAGTTTCCTGAAGACTTAGAGATTGATAGAAATGAAGAAAGGTAAGGCAAGAGAAAATGTCCAAGGAAAAACACCAAAAACCACTAAAAAATGGGTTGCATCCCCAGTATGGTCGCCAATTTTGTTATCGGACTAATCGGTAGGTGCAGACACTAACAGATCTCCCTAGATCCACCTGGATCTAGAACAAAACAGGACAGGACATGACTCTTTCCCTAAGTTACAACCATTGAATTAGCTAGTAAGGAGGAACATGTGACATACCTTTGTATCGCTTCCTTAGGTCTTTGTTGCTCCTGATTTTCTCTGGTTCTCTCATGATGTCAAGACCAAGACAACACAAACCAACCAAAGTGAATATAGCAAAATGTATTCAATCGTCAACTTATGTGTATGATCAAGGAGTTACACAATAAAGTAAGAATGACTTTATGGGAAAAGGACATGCCGCTGTATCATATTAATCGAAAGTAGAAGATACAATCTAATCACCTTGATGTCGCAAGCTTCCTTTCGGTGACTCTTGGTTCCAACACACACACTTGCTCTGTCTTTGCATGAAGAAGATCCAATTCCTCTTGATAGACCTACTAGAGTCTCCAAGCTTATGTTCAAGCTAGGTTCTTCACACAATTCCTTCATCAATTCTTCAATTAATCTTGCTTAACCTTTTCCATGAGAATCCTTTAAATATATAGGAGAGGGTGAGATGGTTACATGGATGAGAATGATCCCACCAAATCAGRGAAGCCAGTAAAATGAYAACCATAYGAATGCCAACYCATTTTCTAGAAGATTCCCTTCTAGAACCCTCGAGACTTCTTCTCTTTTCCAAKYTYAAAAACAAGTTCGCACCCTWTGTRTAGAGAAMMSTGCGAGARGTTCRCACCCTAGATGAAGSTGGMCTRTGAGAATGGGTCATTCTCKCAMCCTAGGCYATAASYAGCCYRMGAACTCACTTTGAAAATATGTTTTCTGGAAGGAGATAAATGCCACTTTTCTCAGGAGAAAGTTCTTGTTGGGAATCTGAGTACACCATTGTTAATACATCACCAAGATGACCAAAATCATGTGTAACAGTCACAGATCCTCTATAGGTGGAAAATGTTATTTTTGAGATATTTTTTTCATGCATTAGACCTTGCACATTTTTTTGGTACTACGATCCAGGTGGATATTGGTGGCCACCCACCTCTTCCAGCTGGCTCACATACAATTTTCATCTTGGTAGTTATGTTTTTTTATCTTGGCCGTTTTTTTCTAGCTTTTAGGGTTCTAAACTTTCGGGGTCGTTTTGAGGCCTTGACAGTGTTTTAGGGCCTCAAAATGGCCCTGAAATTTTAGGACATGAAAAGATAAAAAAAAATTGCCAAGATAAAAAAAGCGTAACTATCAAGATGAAAGTTGTATGTGAGCTAGCTAGAAGAGGTGGGTGGCCATCGATATCCACCTTGATCATTCGACAACATGGATGATCATAAATCCTGACAACTCTATAGGATATTCCTCATAACTGATAACTTGTAAATCATAAATAATGAGAATGTTTTCAATAGATTCCTCCTATTAGGATATTGTCTATAAGTATAATTCTAGCATTTGATATTCACGATCTTGATGAAAAATTCAAATAGTTGGGGTTTTCACTAAATAAAATGATTAATTGAGAAGAGATTGGATATTGTTGGTGGAAAATATTGAGAAAAAGGATATCTTTTTGGTTTCACTGATGATTGTCCTTGGGCAGTGAAAGTTGATGATAACAATTGTTGTAAATTCCATTATTGTATATTGGATCTCATTTCAAATCATCTCTCATAGCATTATAAATAAAATAAGAAATATCTATATAATATTTCTTTGTTTAGGAAGGAGGAAAAAATATGTCATTCCTCTTATAAAATGAAAATCCAAATATCAACCTAAAACATGTGGGGGTAAGGGGTTAAATGATACATATCTTTCACCCAAGAATTGGTTGTAAAACATGTATGCCACTTAATTTCCTCTTCTAGACTTTGGAAAGAGATCATTCAAAAAACAAAATCCCTTTCCCTCCTAAAGTGGATTAAAACTCGAAAGTTGGTTCAAGGAGAATCAATTTTATAGAAAGATATGATAAATGTATATCCATTTATTGGAAGGTATTTGACTTAGTTTGCTAGAATTGGTAAATCCATATTGTCGTGAGGGGATTCTTGGAGTAGTTTATATCAAGAATTTCAAATCAATGAGGAGCCACTTTTACATTTGGAATTCATGGGAATATACACTAGATAATATATTTTATAGATCTCCAAATAATCCATACATGTCTAGGTGGAAATGAGACACTAAAGTGGATATTGTATCATAGCTCAAACTTCTTTGAAAGCTTTTAAGGATGCAACTACTCAAAACTGGAACTTGTTTATCCGAGGAAGAGAAATATTTAAAATGGGGTCCTAAATAATTGGATGGTAACTACATTGTGCAATTGATATATAGGAGGTTATTCATTAACACTTACCATCCCATAAAAAAGTATTAGTGTACCTAGATCTAGAAGTCCAAAGCCCCATTAAAATATATTTTATACACTTGGATGGGAATGGAAAAAAACTATTGACTTGGGAGAAAATATTTATCCTCATTTTTGTTGGTCATAGAGAGTAAATGTGTGGCACTTTGAGTGGATTCTAGGGACTGATTAGAGGGCCCGATCCATACACCAGTAGAGTCGAAGGGTATGTGGGGTGTTCTGGAGCACATCACAGGGTTTAAAGGAGGTTGTGGGTGGATCTTTTGCAGATCAAGTGGGATTTAGGAGCTGGACGAGTGGACTAGAGGGTGTCATGGAAATTGGGAGGGATGTTTGGGATCCCTTGGGGGCTCTATCCTCTTCATTCATGCATATCATGTGACTGAAGGTATCATGGAATATTTTAGGGAGGGTTGATCCCCCTTTGTATGCAGGCTCTTTTGGTAGGGGGGACTTACAAGGGTTTGGAGATGGTCCATTATTTTGGGCAGGGGTTTTGGAAGTAGTTCTATCTGTTGGAGAAGATTTGGCATCACACTAGGTTATGTTTATTAGTGCTCTTGTGGTAGGGGGGACTTACAAGGGTTTGGGGATGGTCCATTATTTTGGGCAGGGGTTTTGGAAGTAGTTCTATCTGTTGGAGAAGATTTTGCATCACTCTAGGTTATGTTTATTAGTGAATTATATGCATAAAAATAGTCTTATTCATTCATTTTCAAAATCAAAACTCTCAGAATGAAATTACTCACCATTGGATCAAGGTCAAGGTTGAGGTGTTTGTCTCCTTGCACACGTAATGGCTCGAGGCTATCACTCCAGTCCACAACTGATAGGCTCGAGGTTATTGCTCCATTCCAAAATTGATACACTCAAGAAATTGAATGGGTTTCCAAGATAAGTTCCACATGAGACCGCAAAGATGAGACAATCTTCTAGAAATTGGAGCCAATAACCTTCAATATATTAGAAGCTGAAGAACCTATCCACCTCTTCTTACAGTGTCAAAATGTCAAAACAAATTGGAGGGATATGTAACACTTTAAAAGAAACATGTTCTATCCTTTGGTTATATGATTACATTTGTATATTAATATGTGAAAATAATTGTCATTCTCCACGCATATTTATATAGATGTAAATTATACTAAATTAAATTAAATTAAATTATTTGTGTTTTGATTAAGTTTTTTTTTTTATAACAAAATATTTTGTTTGTTTCACATTTGATTTGAGTTGAAGTTTTTGAATAAATTATGTTTATTTTATTTTACTATATCTTGGATCTATAAAATATATTAGAAAATGAACTTTAAATCAGAGGTTTATTAGTAGAACTACAATAGTTTTCCTTTTGGGCTATTTGTATGGGACTGGACCCTTCATTTTTTTGATGACCGTGGGTAATTTGGAACTTGATGAATATGAATCCCATTGGTCCCTATACTTTGTATTGTGTCATGAGAAGTCGAAGAAGGTGTTCTTAATGGAACAAAAACACTGTTTTTTTTCTTTGGAAAAAATGAAAGAGAATATACATACATATTGTATGAAAATCATGAAACATATGAGTATTCAACTTGACATCTTAATCAATGAGAATTATGAACATTAAAAGATAAAAATTGAGAGAAATAACATAGGAAATATCAATTACCTCCATTGAATTACCTCAATAACATACATGTTGCAAATTTGAATCAAAGTGTGAGGAAGGATCATAGGACTTTGGAGGAAAAAACCTAATCATTAATGACCCAATGGTGAATGGTTATTAGATAAAACCATCAACTATTGGAATTTTTTGTTTCCTAGGAAGGCTTAATTAACTATGGAAGAAATATCTTGTGTCAAAGAATATGCCAGTTGATGGTTTCACTAAGATCTATGACCCTATTTCATATTTAGACTCAATTAGTGCTCAAGAATGAAGATCTACAAAGGTGTTAAATATCAACACTATTATTCAAGTATGAGAAGTGAAAGATTCCACTCATGATTTGCAAGAGCAAGATCACTAAAAGACCAACTTACTTTTGGATGAAATTGTCAATCTATATGTTATAACTTCTAATCAAGCATATAAGAATACCTATGTTTTTAGCATGACCCTTGAATGGTTCCATTGGAAGTTTCATTTCACTTTGCAGTTATTGTCCTATTTAGGTTAGGATAGAAAGTTTTGAATAACCACAATCACTTGTGATTGAGAAACAGTATTGGTCTAGAATGTTTTTCAAATTCTTGAGTTGTGTTATGAGTTTCTTTTTGGTATTTTAACTTGTGTGTAACATTTGGGTCTTCTAGTTTGTTCCTTCAATAAGTGCATTGGTGTAGTATTGAGTCTAATAATGGTTGAATTCTGTCATTACCTAGTGTACTATGTGGTCATATTTTGTCCTAAGGTCAAAGTTGTAATTCCAAATTTTTGGCCACTAACTTGTCTGAGTCATGTCTAAATCTTGTTATCAACTTTGATGTGTAGGGATTGGTATCAATGGGATTTAGGCCTCCAAAGTCAAATTTAAGGTTCAACCCATTTGGTATTCATCAATCCAACATTCATTCTAGCACACGATACAAGAAGATGGAATGTACTTATATTTTTAGATCATAGCCTCAAATATATTGCAACAATCTTAAGAGGAAACACAACATTTTCTTAACATGGTTACAACATAATGCTAGAAATGGAAATGGAAGAAGGAATATAACTCACTTGGAACTCATTGTTGTAAATGATGAAGCTCTTTGCACTGAAGTGTAGAGTTGTGATAGTCCTCTGATAGTGATCTATGTCCAAAATGACATGCACACTACATATAACCAATAAACACTAGATCTACAATAATGGAATATGCATAAAATATTGACCTAACACCCTCACAGGGGATGATGCCTCCCTTACCCTAGCTATGTTGGAACCTCCCTTAAGGTGTTAGAGTTTAAACATACTAGGAATGAGTGGACAATATTTTTGATTATGGTGGTGACGATGTTGATGAGGACGACGATGACCATATGATGATGATCATCATATGGTCATCATCATCATATGGATGCCTATTGTCCATAATATATTAAGGATTATGATATTTTTTATTTCCGATGTGTATTGTCCATAATATATAATATAATCATTCAGACATGCATCAATAACCTAATACTCTATTCCAATATATTTCATAATGGAACACATCTCTTGGTATGATGGAGGTAAATTATTTGATAGTGGTAATAAAAATTCACCTAACAATCTACAACATAAAAAAAAACTAGTTAATGTAAATAACAATAATAAAAAATATTGCATCCTTAATTTACACATTAATTGACACTAAAAATAGAGAAAAATAAAGTCGACCTTTATGTCTAATATGTGAAGAATTATATTACGTACCTTAGGATCTGTGTGAGACAAGTTCTTGACAAACCATTCAATACCTTCAAGTTCACCAACAACATTATAGCAGAGAGAATATTTGTTCTTGAGCCTTCATAAAGGGGTTGTTCTTCCTTCTCAAGAAGAGGTACATCATAAATATCATCATCATTTTCCTCATCGATAGGAGAAAATATGTCTTTGATCAATCTATTTGTCCCATCATCTGAATCAACAATATTATTGGTGTCATATGCTTCCATAGGATTGACATGATCTTCAATATTCATAGTGTCTTCCACATCTTGTACAATATTATTTCTACTATTACTTGGTAGTTATTTATTCGACGAAAAACACCTGGGAGGATTTGTCTTTATAATTAAAAACAATAAATAATATTAGTGTATACAAAAAAATGTAAAACATTTTTTTATATATAAATCGATGTTGGATCATGTTGTCATTGATGCCAAAGGTTTGTTTGATTGATGTCAAGTGATTGATTGATGTCAAGGGATTGATTGATTCCAAAGGATTGATTGATTGATTGATGTTAAAGGAACGATGTCTTGTTCTAGCATACTAATGTAATATGTATTGTCCTTGATTAGAATGGATAGATGAGGATGGATCAATGATTTTTCATTGATACATGATGCAAAGATGAAGATGGATCGATGTGGTTTCTTTGATATATGATGCATAGTTGGATTGATGTAAAGATGACCCATTATTGTCTTATCATGGTTGATAAGGTGTAAAATTGTATGAACTCCAAAGTGGTCCCCTTATGGTGAAATCCCTCATGGGAAGACGCTTTATGGTTGAGTTATCCTAGAAGTATGATTGGAGAACCCATGCTTGATTATGGAATAATGAGATGAAGATTAGTGAATTTTTCCTTGAAACTATTCTAGATGGATAGTGCTTGTCATGCCATTTTTGGTGGTATGTGGAACATCACATAACTCCTCACGGTTTGAGAGTTATGGCCTTACGAAGTTGGAGGACCCTCATATGATGGCTTGAAGCCCCAAAAGTTCAAAGAAGTCAAAATTCTTACAAAGAAGATATTATTTAAATAAATTGAAGTGATTATTTAAATATTAAAGTAAAGAGACAAAGTCAAGGAGGATTATTTAAATAATCAAATAAATGGAGAACTTTCTAATTATGGAAAGTAGTTATGAGAAAGTTAACCCTAAAATGAGGAAAGAGGGTTAAGTGGTCAAGTGGCTATTGGATACATGGACAAATGGAAAATTGGGAAAAGTTGAACATAAGTGATTATGTGGACAAAGTGGCTATGTGGGCCAAGTGGCCTAGAAGATGCTTCTAAGGAAGCTACTTGGAGAGTATAAATAAGAGGCAAGGGTCTCTTGTGAAAGTGCATCTCCTGAGCATATATTGAAGATCTATTCTGAGAGAGAGGAGATATGGAGGATCTCATGGACGCATCAAAGTTTCGGTAAGTCAGAGGTAATGACGGAAAAAGTCTCGAAAATTCAAAAACCCTAGTTTCTGAGGTATACGCGAGCCACAGTGAGCCAGGGCACGTACATACATAGGTTGAATGAGGACAGAGTGTGTACAGTAGAAGAAGTCATGAAGACTTATGTGTGAGCTGGTGCCAGGCCTTGAAGAATGAAACAACTTCCATATCTACATTTTATGGGCTCAGATCTGCCATATAAACTTTGGTATGGTTGCATTGTTGTCTTGATGGATACTCTTGCTTGTTGTGTGATGAATGCTTAAGGCATTATCAGTATGGTTGTTGTGATTTTGTTTTTGTTGGTTGATGGAGTGAGAAGAGATCTTATGATTTAGTATTGATATGATTGATATAGTATGATGATTGCTTATACATAATTGAGTAGAATTCATATTGTATGGTTGAGGAGCATGAGTAATTTGTTGGAGAGCTTGGATGTGTTGTGATTGGTTATGGGTCAGATTGGACAGTGAGAGACATAAGAGAATTTGATTGAAGGTTGCAGAGGATTTGAGTTCATCTTGAAGAGAAAACCCTAAGTAACTCAAAAGTGATACACAGGTTGTAGTACAGAATGGTTGTGTACATACGCGAGTTGTACTATTGGTAGGGTGCGTACATACACGGGTTGCACTAACGACAAGTCGTGTACCTATTGACAGATTGATATCTGTTGAGAATTGTTGCCTCATCTTAGTTGGTGCTAAGGGTGTAAGATGAGTCTTGCATTATAAATCTAGTGCTCTTGTAGAGTTGTACTCTATTCAGTTGTTGTTGATAACCCAAGGATTGTAGTCCGTAATAAAAAAAAAAAATTGTACATACATCTTGTGTTCTTTGTGTTCCTTGTGGTGATGATTTATTGATGATATGTTGCTGATATATGTTGTTGATATATGTTCACATTTAATTGGTTCTAAATGACAACAATAAGTAATGAGTTAATGGTGATTGTTAACTAAGGAGTTTTGTGAAGGGGAAGTTTTGTAAAAAAATCCCTACATTGTTCA
>JZKD02S2366002.1:15110-41528 GCA_000966675.3 Picea glauca | reverse complement strand
TTGCACAAGAGACTTGCGAGTATCAAAGTGTTCAGGAAGTTCGTGGAGTTTATGAGGGATGAAGACATTTTCTACAGGATTGTTGTAGCATTCTCGCACGACTAACACAAGGGTCTCGTGAGGCGTCGCTAGATGCTCCAACTTTGTCCTACGAGGATCCTTGTAGGTTGAAGTTGCCACTAGGAGGGTTTCAGAGACATCCTCACTAATTGAGTAGTAGTGTCTCGTGAGGCACTGTTAGTCATTCAGCCTTGTCCCGTGAGGACTTTTGCAAACAAAAGTGCATAGATAGTTAAGTGTCATGGTTGGGTCACTGCAGTCAATGTCGAAGTAAACACAGGCCATGGAAAATAGTCAGTCTACTATAGTAGGGAAACAACCATCTGGTAGGGTTTGATTATAGGCTTGGAAACCACTAGAGGGGTCGTACCATCTGCTAGAAGAGTTCAAGGCACTATACCAGGTTTTGGTTTTATATAGTGTGTGTTTGGTTGATATGTTACAGCTGCTACAACAACCATAGATTTTGTATTGTGTGCTCAAGATTTTATTCATAATAAAGTTCCATATTATCTCTTCTATTTCTGGTGAATTTGTGTGCAACATGTTTGATGAGATATTCATTATGGGTATACTAGAAAATTGTTTGTGGAAAGTACTCAATCAGTTTAACATCACATGTAATGCAAGTATTTGACAAAAGTACACAACTAGAAGTATATAATTGACAACAAACCATTACTCTCTTAGGATTTTCCTTTTTCTTTCATGAGATTGGTTCCCTAGCATAGTAGTTCCTTGATGGGTTGATCGAGTTGTTGTAGCACTGAGTGACATTACTTGTCAACGGTTTTCAAGATACCTCTTATGTCAGTACATTACCAGACCATGCCTTGAGTGGAGGATGCTTCATTCCTTACAGAGTGGTTTGGAATCCTCGTACCATTTTTAGTTTCGATCTAGATCAGTCAATGGAGCATCAGGTCATGATAGCATTGCTTGAGGACAAACAATCTTTGGGAAGAGAGGATTTGTCATGTCCCCATTTTTGGATTCCCCTGTTCCGAAGTGGAAATGAATCATATGGCTCATCACTAAAGAAAAAGGGAATAAAAAAGCATCATTTAATGTCACTTAGTTAGGAGATGTTATGTATTTAAAGTGACATTTAGGAAATAAAGTAACTTTAGATTTAAAAGTTGCTTAACCATTATTAAAAGTGAATTTTAATCTTAAAGTGAAAGAAAAAGGGGGGATCAGGGTTATATTTGATTTAGTAAAAAAGGGGAAAGTTCTCGAAATCACATTTGATTTGGTCAAAAAGGGAAAGGTTCTAGGAGACATGGAAAAATGAGAAAAGGGGGGGGGGGGTGTAGAGTCTCACTTTGGAATTATGATTTGACATCTCATTTTCGAGTGCTCTTGGAGCCATTGTTTCATTAGGGTTTAGAAAAACCCTTCCACCATTGTAGTTTAGTTTCTGTGGTGCAATATCCACTGTAGCTAGACAAGAGGGGGATCCATCCAAGATTTCCATTGGAGTTCAATATGGGGTGTGTTTTTCAGTTGGAGGTAGATCGACTTATGCAGGAGACTTGCGAGTATCAAAGTGTTTTGGAGGTTCGTGGCATTTTTTAGGGATGGAGCAGTTTTCTATTGGTCTGTTATGGAGTTCTTGCATGAAGAATACGAGGGTCCCACGAGGCCCCACTATATGCCCCAACTTTGTCCCACGAGGATCCATGTAGGACGAAGTTGCTACCAAGAAGGTTTTGGAGAGGCCCTTGTTGGCTTAGCAGCCTTGTCCCATAAAGTACTATTGGTCACCCAACCTTGCCCTGTGAGGACCTCTGCAAACAAAAGTGCAGAGATACTTAGGTGCGGTGGTTGGATCATCGTAGTTAGTGTCAGAGTAGAGAAAGGATGTGGACAACAGTCAGTCTATTTAGCAGGGAAGAAACCATCTAGTAAGGTTTTATTAGAGGCTTGGAAACCACTAGAGGGGCAATACCATTTGTTGGAAGAGTTCAAGAAACTATAGCAGGTTTTGGGTTTACAATTTGTGTATTTGGTTGATATGTTACAACTGCTAGAAAAACCATATTTTTGTATTGTGTGCTCAAGATTTCATTCATAATAAAGTGCCATATTATCTCTTCCATTTTTGGTGTATTTGTGTGCAACATGTTTGATGAAATATTCATTATGGTTATACTAGCAAATTGTTTATGAAATGTACTCAATCAGTTTAACAACACATGTAATGCAATTATTTGACAAAAGTACACAACTAGAACTACATAATTGACAACAAACCATTAGTCTCCTAGAATGTTTATTTTTCTTTAATGATATTTGTTCTCCAATAGAGCAGTTCATTGATGGGTTGATCGAGTTGTTGCAACATCGAGTGGCATTACTTGTTGGTAGTTTTCAGGAGACCTTTTATGCCAGTACATTATCGGACAACACCTTGAGTGGAGGATGCTTCACATATTATAAGGAGTTTTGGGATCCTTGTATCATTTTCAGTTTCAATCTGGATCAGTCGATGGAGCATTAGGTTGTGATGGCATTGCTTGAGGACAAGCAATCTTTGGGAAGAGAGTATTTTTCATTTCCCCATTTTGGATTTCCCTGTTTGAAAATGAAAATGACTCCCATATCTTGTCACTGAAGAAAAAGGGAATAAAAAAGGGCCATTTAATTTCACTTAGTTAGGATATGTTATGTATTTAAAGTGAGATTAAGGAAATAAAGTAATTGTAGATTAATAAGTTACTTAACCATTATTAAAAGTGACTTTTAATCTTAAAGTGAAAGAAAAAGGGGGATAGTGGTTATATGTGATTTATTCAAAAAGGGGAAAGTTCTAGAAGTCACATTTGATTTGGTCCAAAAGGGGAAATTTCTAGAAGACATGGAAAAGGATAAAAGGGGGGCTAGAGCCTCACTTTGGCATTCTGACACATCTTATTTTGGAGTGCTCTTGGAGCCATTGTTTCATTAGGGTTTAGCAAAACCCTTCCACCATTGTACTTTAGTTTCAATGGTGCAATATCCACCCTAGCTAGATCAGAGGGGGATCCATCTAGGATTTCCATTGGAGCTCAATTTGGGGTTTGGTTTTTAGTTGGAGGTAGATTGACTTTTGCAGGAGACTTGCAAGTATTGAAGTGTTCAGGAGGTTCACAGAGTTTCTGAGTGACAAAACCATTTTTTGTAGGTCTATTGTGGCATTTTCGTGCGATGAACACGAGGGTATCGTGAGGACCCGCTAGATGCCCTAGCTTTGTACTGCAAGGATCCTTGTATTTTTAAGTTTCCACCAGGAGGGTTTCAGATACATCCTCGCTAATTTAGAAGCCTTGTCCTGTGAGGACTTCTGCAAACAAAAGTGCATATATAGTTAAGTGCCATGTCTGGATCATTGCAGTCATTGTTGGAGTAGAAAGAGGTTGTGGACAATAGTCATTCTACTATATTAGGGAAACAACCATCTGGTAGGGTTTGATTATAGGCTTGGAAACCACTAGAGGGGTCGTACCATCTAGTGGAAGAGTTCAAGGCACTATACCAGGTTTTGGGTTTACAGTTTGTGTGTTTGGTTGATATGTTATAGTTGCTACAACAATCATAAATTTTGTATTGTGTGCTCAATATTTCATTCGCAATAATGTGTCATATTATCTCTTTCCATTTCTAGTGTATTTGTGTGAAACATGTTTGATGAAATATTCATTATGGGTATACAAGAAAATTGTTTTTGAAAAGTACTCAATCGATTTAACTACACATGTAATGCAAGTATTTGACAAAAGCACACAACTTGAAGTACATAATTGACAACAAACCATTACTCTCCTAGAATATTCCTTTTTCTTTCATGAGATCGGTTCCCTAGCAAAGAAATTCCTTGATGGGTTGATCAAGTTGTTGCAGCACCGAGTGGCCTTACTTGCTGGCAGTTGTTAGGAGACCTCTTATGTCAGTACATTACCAGACCATGCCTTGAGCGAAGGATGCTTCACATGTTACTGGGTGGTTTGGGATCCTAGTATCATTTTCAGTTTCAATATGGATTAGTCGATGGAGCATCAGGTCATGATGGCATTGCTTGAGGAAAAGCAACCTTTGGGAAGAGAGGATTCATCATGTCCCCATTTTTGGATTCCCTTGTTCAACAGTGGAAATGACTCTCATGGCTCATCGGTGAAGAAAAAGGAAATAAAAAAGGGCCATTTAATGTCATTTAGTTAGGAGATGTTATGTATTTAAAGTGACATTAAGGAAATAAAGTAGCGTTAGATTAATAAGTTAATTAATCATTATTAAAAGTGACTTTTAATCTTAAAGTGAAAGACGAAGGGGGATAAGGGTTATATTTGATTTAGTCAAAAAGGGGAAAGTTCTAGAAGTCACATTTGATTTGGTAAAAAAGGGAAAGTTATAGAATACATGGAAAAAGGATAAAAGAGGGGGTAGAGCCTTACTTTGGAATTATGATTTGACATCTCATGTTGGAGTGCTCTTGGAGCCATTGTTTTGTTAGGGTTTAGAAAAACCCTTCCACCATTGCAATTTAGTTTCGATAGTGCAATATCCACCCTAACTAGACAAGAGGGGGATCCATCGAGGATTTCCATTGGAGTTCAATATGGGGTTTTATTTTCAGTTGGAGGTAGATCATCTTGCATACGAGACTTGCGAGTATCAAATTGTTTAGGAGGTTTGCAGAGTTTCTGAGGGATGGAGCTATTTTTTGTAGGTTTATTGTGCCATTCTCACGCGACGGACATGAGGGTCTTGCTATGCCCTGCTAGACACTACATATTTGTCCTTTGAGGATACCTATAAGATGAAGTTTCCACTAGAATGGTTTCAATTATTTTTTTGTTGGTTGAGCAACCTTGTCCCGTGAGGCATCATTGGTCACCCATCCTTGTCCCCCAAGGCCCTCTGCAAAAAACAATGTAGAGATACTTAGGTGCGGTGGTTGAATCACTGCAGTCAGTGTTAGAGTAGACAAAGGTCATGGACATTAGTCAGTCTACTGTATTAGGGAAGAAACCATCTAGTAGGGTTTGATTAGAGGCTTGACAACCACTAGAGGTACCATACCATCTACTGGAAGAGTTCAAGGCACTCTACCAAGTTTTCAGTTTACATTTTGTGTGTTTGGTTGATATGTTACAACTGCTATAGAAGCCATAGGTTTTGTGTTGTGTTGTCAAGATTTCATTCATAATAAAGTGTCATATTATCTCTTCCATTTCTGGTGTATTTGTGTGCAATATGTTTGATGAAATATTCCTTATGGGTATACTAGCAAATTGTTTGTGAAAATTACTCAATAAATTTAAAAACCCATGTCATGCAAGTATTTGAAAAAGGTACACAACTATAACTACATAATTGACCACAAACCATTACTCTCCTAAAATATTCCTTTTTCTTTCATGAGATTGGTTCCCTAGCAGAGCAGTTCCTTCATGGGTTGATCAAGCTGTTTCAGCACTAAGTGACCTTACTTGTTGGAGGTTTTGAGGAGACCTCTTATGTCAATATATTACCAGACCACGCCTTGAGTGGAGTATGATTCACATATTATAGGGTGGTTTGGGATCGTGGTATCAGTTTCAGTTTCAATTTGGATCAATCGATGGAGCATCAAGTCATGATGGCATTGCTTGAGGTCAAGCAATATTTCGGAAGAGAGGATTTGTCATGCCCCCATTTTTGGATTCCCCTATTTGGTAGTGGAAATGAATCTCGTGGCTCATCAGTGAAGAAAAAATGAATAAAAAAGGGCCATTTAGTGTTACATAGTTAGGAGATGTCATGTATTTAAAGTGAGATTAAGGAAATAAAGAAACTTTAGATTAATGAGTTACTTAACTATTATTAAAAGTGACTTTTAATCTTAAAGTGAAAGAAAAAGGAGGATAAGGGTTATATTTGATTTAGTCAAAAAGGGGAAAGTTATAGAAGTCACATTTAATTTAGTGAAAAGGGGGAAGGTTCTAGAAGACATGAAAAAAAGATAAAGGGTGGGTAGAGCCTCACTTTGGCATTATGATTTGACATATCATTTTGGAGTGCTCTTGGAGCCATTGTTTCGTTAGGGTTTAGCAAAACCCTTCAACCAATGCTGTTTAATTTCGGTGGTGAAATATCTACCATAGATAGACAGGAGGGGGATCCATCCAGTATTTCCATTGAAGTTAAATATGGGGTTTGGTTTTTCAGTTGGAGGTAGATCGGTTTGCATAGGAGACTTGCGAGTATCGAAGTGTTTAAGAGGTTCACAGAGTTTCTTAGGGATGGAGTTTTTTTCTACATATTTTTTGTGGCATTCTCATGCAATGAAAATGAGGGTCCCACGAGGCCTCACTAGACACCCTAACTTTGTCCCGCAAGTATCCATTTAGGATGAAATTTACACAAGGAGGGTTTCAGAGACATCCTCACTGGTTGAGCAACCTTGTCCCGCAAGGCATCATTCGTCACCCAGCTTTGTCCCACAAGGACCTTTGTAAATAAAAGTGTAGAGATACTTAGGTGCAGTGGTTGGATCACTACAGTTAGTGTCAAAGTAGATAGAGGCCATGGAAAGTAGTTAGTCTACTATAGTAGGTCAACAACCATCTGGTAGGGTTTGATTAGAGGCCTTACAACCACTAGAGGGGTCATACCATATGTTGGAAGATTTCAGGGAACTATACCAGGTTTTGGGCTTACATTTTGTGTGTTTGGTTGATATGTTACATCTACTACAATAGCCATAGATCTTGTATTGTGTTCTCAATATTTCATTCATAATAAAGTTCCATGTTATCTCTTCTATTATGGTGTATTTATGTGCAACATGTTAGATGAAATATTTATTATGGGTATACTAGAAAATTGTTTGTGAAAAGTACTCAATCAGTTCAAAAACACATGTAATGCAAGTATTTGACAAAATTACACAACCAGAACTACATAATTGACAACAAACCATTACTCTTCTAGAATATTCCTATCGAGGATATTATAAGTCGTGAAAAAATTTCCATTGAACTCATTGTCTCCCTGTCTTCTCTCTGCACAACTTGCCAGAAACAATCCAACGAAGTAAGATTAATTTTTTTGTCTATGCTTAAGGGGTGTGGAATATCGACTAGTGCATTTGGATTCTCGACGATC
The DNA here is from genome assembly GCA_000966675.3 of Picea glauca. Lineage (NCBI taxonomy): Eukaryota > Viridiplantae > Streptophyta > Pinopsida > Pinales > Pinaceae > Picea > Picea glauca. Next base: position 34,340 of record JZKD02S2366002.1, on the reverse strand, counting down.
CATCTGTCAATATCACTTATGCCTTCCCAGATAGTGTTGAACTGGGTGTTTTTGTCCTGATTATTCTATAATAGCGGTCATTGTCTATTGAAGTAGGTGTAGGTTGGAATACATATCTATGATGGCTTCTTCAAGTTCTTCCTTGAATTTCTTTTCACTATCCTTGAATACTTGTAGGCTTCTCTCATCCATCTTCTCTTGCTCGAGTTGTTCCTCTAGCTCTATGATTCTTGCATCCTTCTCTATATTTTGGTGGTATAAGTTTCAGACGTTGCCTTCCATTAATATAGTGAAAGTGGTTCTGGTGGAAGCTACAGAGATTGGGTCCTCACTAATGTTTCCCATCACTGGGGTATGTGTCAATATCACCTATGCCTTCCTAGATAGTGTTGAACTAGGTGTTTTTGGCCTGCACTTGGCTATGTTGTTCTATAATAGTGGTAATTGTCTGTTGAAATAGGTGCATGTGGGAATACATATCTATGATGGATTATTGATCCAGGTGGATATTGGTGTCCACCCACCTTTTCCAACTAGCTCAAAACATTTTTCTGGCAATTTTGGTAATTTACTATTTTTAGCAGTTTTCACTTCTGGAGCCATTTTGAGGCCCTAAACAATGTTTTTTTTTTTTTTGGAAGAGGGAAAATGGGGTTTCAATAGGGAATTTCCTTCTATGTTGTTCCTAAAATGAATATCCTCGACAATACCTTTCCAATGGGCTATCATACGCCTAAAATGGAAATCGTATGCAAAAGTTACGACCCCAGGAAGTTGATGTACTAGGGGTTTTGGCATGTCTAGGGTTTTTGGCATTCCTTCTTATGGTAAAAAGGCCTTCAGAGCCTCATTGTAATAATCTTCTTGCAAATGAGCACAACCTTCACATCTCTTCTCAGAGATAAGCCACCACCATTCCAACAAGCTTGTTTTCGTTACATTTTACAGTTTCAGCTTATTTCATTATTGAATAGAAAACCAATTTTATTGTATCTCTGTTATTTTGTGTTAAGCACCTGTTAATAATCTGTATTCATTTCATTCTTCTCATAAAATACACATCACTTATTCAATTTTTTCCTTGAATTTCCCTACACTAGCCTTGAAGCTTTGCAAGCTGCTCTCATCTATCTTCACTTGCTTGAGTTGTTCCTCTAGCTCTCTGATTCTTGCATCCTTCTCTAAATTTTGGTGGAATAAGTTCTAGATGTTTTCTTTCGTTCTTGTAGTGAAATCAATGCTGAAGGAAGATATGAATATTAAGTCCTCACTAATGTTTCTCATCACCGAGGTCTATGTAAGGACTGACATTTGATTTCCTCCCATGACTGTAATTTTCCTTATTTTCTCTTGTACAATTATTCTCGTGGCCTTATCATATGTGAACGTCTTCAGATTGGGAACTTTGCTTGGTTTGAATGGGGTACAAATCCCCATACCTAGTCCATTTAATTGAGTATGTATGCTGGCACATGTTGTTGATATCTCTGGGATATCAGTGTCCATTGGTGATGCATCATCATTCCTTGCTTCTTCATATTTCTTATGCTCTCCTCCTCAGTTTCCTTTTGTGTAGCTTCATTTGTTGTTTTTCGTGGTGCTTATACTATAGTTTTTTCTTATGTTGTATTTCGTTGAATCACTTCCTTTTGTTAAACTTGTTTTTTATTAGCCTCCTTTGCTTATGTTTCGTTGTTGTTGCATCAACCTTAACTCTATCTTTAGCTTCATCAATTTTCCTCTTCTTTTCGTCGACATCATTCTTGTTTTTGTGGACCTTTTCCTTCTTTCTCCTGTTATTGTCTGCTATTGTTTCTTCTTCTTCTATTGATCTCGATTGCATAGATGTAGTTGCAACAGATGCCTTCACTATTTCCTCTTCTTTTGCTTTCTTCATGGCCTCCTTGAGAGCTCTTTCTTCGTCTGCGATTATCCTGATGGGATTGCCTTGTCTCTTGGAAATGACTTCGTCATATGTTATGGCACCACAATGTACCTCCTCTTGTTCCCATGTGGTCGAAGTGTATTCCAAGGGGTATTTTAACTTGGTGAATATTTATTTGACCACCTTTTTTAGGTCATGCCTCCTAAATCTCTCTTCTCTAAAGTGGCATGAAACCAATGTATCCACTTTTCCTTGGGCTTTCTTGGTGTTTGTAAATGAGTAGGCATCGATCCATAATGGGAGAAGGGGCCATATTGCTTTCTTATCCTGATAGATTGTTTCCCTAACTTTGATGGAAAATACAATGAACTTCAACCCACAATAAAAAAGTTTTCAACAGTCTATCACAGTCAATATTTGAGCTTCTTGTCTGCCTTCCAATCAACATGAACAAGCACTCAAATTTTCATTTTTCTATAGCGATGAATTGCACTTTGTCATAGATATCTCTATGTGGAATTACCACTACATGGATATACCTCTGCACAAAAGTATCGACAAACAATGTTGATGAAATATATTGCATACAATTCTACATGAAATTCAACAAACAATGTGGGTGTCTAGCAAGTTTCTCTACGTGCAGAATCTTGCAACATTACTAACTTGTTGCAGATCTTTACAAGGTGTTCCACTATTCCAAATTATGATTTTCTATTCCCATGAAGAAAAATGCTTAGGAAATATTATTTTAAAAAGAATTTTAGAACGTGCTAAAATTAACTGTGTGTGGTCTTTCCTAAAATCACATAAACTCGTCACTTTGCCAAGATAACTTATAAATGAAGTTTAAAAATTCAAACACACAATGCGACAACACCACACACTATGTTCTTTATTAATATTAATGGAGGAGTAAATTTACATAGGAAAGATCGATACTTCTTGGTCTCTTGGACTTGCGTGATCTACACTTTTACATATTCAATGTCACACACTTTCTCCCTCTGCCTCTCACAAAATATTCAATATATCTCAAGCCTTTAGATAGCTCACAAACAAATGACTATTGAGTTATATTAACACATTATTAAACTAGAGATGTATTCCTAATATTTAGCAACAAACTTAACACCTATGACAAAAAACTCGATACCTAATCAAACAAAGCCAACAAAAATGTCTTCTAGAGACATTTCGTAATTATTACAAATATAATAAAATAAATTAGGGAACCAACTCCCTTGGTAAATATATTTGATCCTTGAGATCAATTCTAGAACTTGTTGTCAAATGTTCCTGCATCAGAGTCCCGGGGAAGAAAAGAACTATCCATTGGGCCTTCAAGGTATGCACCATACTTGGAAATTTTATCTATTGTCATCCAAGTAGCATGATCTGTTGGTTGACCTTTCAATTTGAACAAGTACTGGAAATATCCTTTGTCTCTGGTTTTCCTTAACACCTTCTTATCCAATACGGACTTGATTTCCTTTTTCATTGTTCTTGGTAGTTGTTCTTTCCATTATACAACCTAATCTTCATCACTTACAAATTCATCTGTTGAAACATCCTTTGTCTTCTTGAAGGGATGCAAATCTGCAACATTAAATAGTGGAGAAATTCCAACACCACTTGGAAGTTGTATTTCATATGCATTAGAAGAAAATTCCTTAAAATTTTACATGGTCCAATCTTTTTAAGCTTTAATTTGTTATAAGTCCCTACAGGAAACCTCTCTTTCCTCAAATATGCGATGACCAAGTCACCAACCTCAAAATTCACTGGTCTTATCCTCATGTCTTCTATCTACTTATACTTGTGGCCGCTCTCTTGCAATTTTTGTTTGACCCTTTCTTGCAAATCTTGTATACGCACTGCAAAATCCTCACCATCAACACTTCTTAATTCTTGTTTTCCCAAAATCCTCAACTCATACACTCCCCTAGGATGCATTCCATACAAAAATTGGAATGGATTCATTCATGTGCTTCTATTTGGTGAGTCATTATATGCAAACTCAACTTGAGAAAGCATTTGATCCCACTTCTTATGGTTCTCATTCACAAGGCTTCTCAAAATATTTCCCAGACTTCTATTTACTACCTGGGTTTGTGCTTTAGTCTATGGATGATAGGTTTAGATAAAACTGATATTAGTACCAAGATTTATCCATAAGTTTCTCCAAAATTGTCCCACAAATCTAGTGTCTCTTTCAGAAACTATACTTTTGGGTAAAACATCCAACCTTACAACCTATTTAAAGAACAAATTTGCAACATTTGTTGCATCACTATTCTTGGTACAAGCAATGAAATGAGCCATTTTTTAAAATTTATTTACCATAACATAGATATAATCGTTACCTATTTGTGTTCTTGGAAATCCCAACACAAATTCCATACTAACTGCATCCCATGGCCTGCTTGGAATAGGTAGTGGTTGATACAACCTTGTATTATGACTTCTCCATTTAACATGCTAACAAATTTTGCACTTCTCCACAAAATTCTTCACTTGATTTTTCATACCTAGCCAATAATAAAAATCGTTTACTTGAGCAAAGGTTTTATCTTGTCCAAAATGTCCTGACAGTCCTCCATTGTGTTTTTCTTTGATCAAATTCTCCCTCATTGAACACTTTGGTATACACAATTTACTTTTTTGAATAGAAGTCCTTTATGTATCATATCGTACAACCATTGACTTCTTTTACCAGCAATGGGATTTTCACAAGCCGCATAGGCATCCTTGAAATATGCATCATCTTGATACATTTCTTTTAAACCATCATATCCTAAAGTGCTGACTTGGAATTCTTGAAAAAGTAAATTAATTCTACTTAATGCATCAACAACTTTATTTGATTTCCCACTAGTGTGCTTAGTTAGAAATGTAAAATTTTGCATAAATTCAACCCATTTAGTATGTTTTTGATTTAGTTTTGGTTGACTACTTATAAATTATAATGTATGATTGTCACTGTAAAGAACAAACTCCTTGGACATAAGGTAATGTCAACATTTCTTCAATGCCCGCACAGTTGCATAAAAATCCTTATCATAACAAGAATACTTTTTCTTTGTCTTGTTTAGCTTCTCACTAAAATATGTAATTGGTCTTTGCTCCTAGCTCAAGACAACTCCTATTACAGTCCCACTGGCATTGATCTCAATATGAAAGAACTTTTCAAAATATGGTAAAGCTAACATAGGTTGATCAATGATATTTTTCTTTAAAATTTGAATTTTTTTATGAGTTTCCACTATCCATTTAAATGGATGTCTTTTCTCTTTGATGGTCTCAATAATTGGAGCAAACATCTGGCTGAAATTTCTAATAAATTCCTATAAAAACTTGCTAGTCCATGGAAACTTCTTACCTCAAATGCATTTTGGGGAGTAGGCCAATTTACTATAGCTCAAAATTTTTCTAGATCCATATTCAATCCTTATTTAGATATTACAAACCCCAAATATATCAGTTCATTCTTCATAAAACTGCACTTCTTCAAATTGATCAACAATTTTTATTTTTGCAGAGTACTCAAAACCATTTTGAGATGTCTTGGATGCTCCTCTTTTGTTTGACTATATATCAAGATATCATCTAAATACACTATCACAAAATTCCCAATAAACTCTTTCAAAACCTCATTCATCAACCTCATAAATGTACTTGGAGCATTTGTGAGCCCAAAAGGCATCACCAACCATTCATACAATCCACTATTAGTTTTGAAAGTTGTTTTCCACTCATCACCCTCTCTTGTCCTTATTTGATGATAGCCACTCTTTAGGTCAATATTTGAGAAATACTTAGAACCACTTAAGAAATATATCAAATCATCAATATGAGGTAATGGAAATCTGTACCTTATAGTAATCTTATTGATTTCTCTGGAATCGGTGCACATGTTCCATCCTCCATCCTTATTTGGGCTGAGTAATGTTGGTACAACACATGGAATTAAACTCTCCTTTACCAATGATTTGTCTAACAGTTCTTGTAACTGCCTTTTGATCTCTTCATTCTCTTGTGGGGTCATTCTGTAGGCTACTTTATTAGGAAAACTTATTCCAGGGATTAAATCAATGTGATGACTAATACTTCTCACAGGAGGTAAAGTATTTGGTAAGTCATCCACTATAATATCAACAAATTCATCAAGCATAACTTTAACTTCTATAGTTAAATCATCCAGGTTTGTATTAGTGAGTATTACCTTTGGCTTACCAATTAAGGAAAAATGCATCTCTTCTTCTTTTTTGACTTCTTACACCAGCTCCTTCCCACTTATCAACAATACACTTGGACTAATTTCTTCCTTGGCTATCTCATCCTTCAAAGGTAACAACACATGGTTGTTCCCATTCTTTTCAACAGAATAAGACTTACTTCTACCATCATGGATGGATTTCCTATCATACTTCCATGGCCTTCCGAATAAAATATGGGAGACATTCAAGGGAATTATATCACATAACACCTCATTCTTGTAGCTACCAATCTGGAATTCCAATTTACACTTCTCATTCACAAAAATCTGATGTCCCTTCTGCAACCTGGACACTCCTTAGGGAGTGGGATGTACTAGCCTCTGCAATCCCAATTTATCTACCATCTCTGTGGAAACCAAATTATTTATGCTACCACTATCAATGATAATTTTATAGCACTTACCTCTTGACTTACATACATTCCTGAACAAACGTTTCCTTTGAGATGTTTCATGAACCTCCTTTTCTTCCTTCATCAAAAATCTCTTCAACAACAATGAGTCCCCTACCTCTGGATTTTCTTCCTTTTCTACTACATTCACATATTCTTCCTTTGTTTCTACAACATGTGCATTCCACTAATATGTTTCCTTGTTCTCTGGATAGTCCCATGACATGTGTCCTATTTTAACACATGTATAACATCTCATTTCCCTGCCTCTTCCTTGACCTCTTGAGAAAAATATTCTACCTCTTGATTCTCCTCCTCTTGGTCCATGTCTTCTTTAACTTCTTTCCTCTTCTTTTGAAGGTTGAAATATTCCTCTGTTATATTGTCCTTTTCCTCTTGCTGGAATTATTCCTCTTTTTCTCTGGCTCTACTTTCTAGCCATCTTCTCTTCTTCCTTCAAAGCTACTTGGAATGCATCTTCAACAGTTCTTAGGGACAAAAGGATGATTTCATATTGAATTTCATACCTCAAACCATTTATGTATCTAGAAACATTCCTCAATGTGAACAGATCTAATGTTCAACCTACAGAATTCCTATGTGTATTATTTTACTGTCATAGTTTTTTGTCTAAGGTTCTGTAATTATCTAAATAAATTTCATTGATAATCCTTAGGCATGAACTTACCTTTAAATTTGGCCACCATTATATCCCAACTCTTGATCTTATATTTTCCTTTTATTCCTCTATCTCCCTACAACCCATCCCACCATAGAGTTTCATGTCCTTTGAGCCTAGTCACTGCATGCTTCACCCTCTTCTCCTTTTCTACCTCTTCATAATCAAAATATTTATCCATGGCATTTATCAAGTCAAGTAATTCATCAAAATTTAAATTACCTTCGTACATGGGTGCTTCCATCTTAGGCCTGGATCATGTTAGAAAATGAGAAACACTTCCACACTAAACCTATCATAAGAGAGGACAAAATATTTAAACAAGAAATTAAATGACAAAGAAAACACACAATACACAGAGATTTATCCTGGAAACCCAAATGGGAAAACTAGCATTCCTTGAGCGTTCTTCTCTCTTGTTGTATAATTCATTCATAATAAAAGGTTACATGCCTAACCTTGGTCTACACCTAAGACACAATCAACATCATACCTTCTTTCTTTACACAAGAACAACCTTGTAGACAATTCATGTTACATTTGCATGACCAACAAGCTCTAAATTATTGATTATTGATTAGTCTTTACAACATTACACCACACTAGATCATTGGATACAAATCCTGTGAATATCGGGCTTTTTTTAAAGTCAAATACCAAGTCGAATTACTAGTTGACTACCAGCCGACATTCATTTGGTCTTCAGTCCATTTCCACATGCTCACCTGTTGACCTATTATTAGTTGACCTCTTCAACTTTCTCTCGATGTCTTCGACTTCAAATTTACCCGGTCAAACCACCTTGACCTTAAACTTGGTGTCAATGTCTTCGACTTTGAATTTACCTGGTTGAACCACCTCAACCTTCGATTTGTTGTCAATTTCTTCGACTTCAACTGTCAGTCGATCCACCTCGACTAGAATTTCATTGCAAAGAATATAACAACCCAACATTCTCCCATGTGTTGTTTTCTTTGCTAAAATAGGGATATCTCTGAACTCTTGTTCACAGACCTAGGGAAACAATGTCCTTTGCCTCTTTGCACCAAGAAAACTTCACAACACTCATAGACTTGATCAAAGAGTTAGTTATGTTTTCCAACATGTCGAATTTATCCAATAACACCTTGTTTCTTTCCACCATGTCTCTCACAAAATGGTACCGTACATAAATGTGCTTAGTCTTAGAATGGAAAGCTAGGTTCTTTTCCAAAAATATTATGGTTTGACTCTTGCAACTTATCTTCATATCTTTCTTCTCAAACCCAATTATTAAACATAACCTTTGCAACCATATTGCTTATTTACTTCCATGAGTGTTTGCCATGTATTCAGTGTTTGTTTTTGACAAGGCTATGATCTCCTGTCGCTTACTCATCTAGTTGATTTCCCCACTAAACATCTTGAAAACATATCTACTAGCCGACCTTCATCGATTGAGATCTCCATACCTGTCAGTGTTGACAAATCCATGTACATTTAATTCACTGACACCTCCAGGTTTTATTTGGTGGCATATAACATAATCTTTTGTACCATACAAATACCTAAATACTCTCTTGACAACTATCAAGTACTCCTTCCCAGGTATCGACATGTATTTACTCAACACTCCCACTACATGGACAATGTCTGGTCGAGTGCATACCATCACATACATTAGACTACCAACAACACTTGAATAGGAAACACATGCCATGTCCTATGTTTCCTCCTATGTCATTGGACATTGTTCAATAGTTAGCCTTACTCCCACAGGACTTGACACCTTCAAAGGTTTTCAATCCTGCATGTTTAAATGTTTCAAGATTGTTTCAATATACTTATTTTGGTTCAACCAGGGATTTCTAGATGCTCAATATTTCTTGATCTCCATTCCTAGAATGAATTTCACTGCAACAAGATATTTCATGTAGAACTTGGAGGACAGTTGCTTCTTCACCTCCTTTATCGAGTTCATTTTTTTTCCAATTAGAAACATGTCATTGACATACAATGCTACATATATGAAACACCCACCTTATTCTTTGGAATATATACAGTGATAAACTTTGCTTCTTACAAAACCAAAACTAAGGATGTATGTGTCGAACTTTTGGTACCACATCCTTGGTGATTTCTTTAGACCATAAAGGGATCTTTTCAGTTTGCACACCAAATATTTCTTTCCCTTTACTAAAAATCCTTCAGGCTATTTCATATAGATTTCTTATTCTAGGTTGCCATGTAGGAACGATGTCTTTACATCCATATGTTATATTTCTAGATCAAATGTTGCAACCAGAGATATTATTACTCTAATGGAGGTTAATTTTGCAACAAGAGAAAAATTCTCATCGAAGTCGACTCCTTTGACTTGGGAATATCCTTTCGCTACTAGTCAAGATTTTAATTTCTTGACTTGACCTGATGTGTTCATATTCTTCTTGAATACCCATTTTCTACCAACATGCTTTCTTCCACTATATAATTTGACTAAGTCCCACGTCTACTTATTGTGCAAGGATTCCATCTCTTCAACCATGACATCCTTCCATATTTTTACCTCTACTAACTCGACTTCCTCCAATATCAACTTAGGCTCATCGTCGGCGGAAGTCAACATGAATGTGGAATGGAATTCAGGTAGACTATACCTTTTGACTATTTTTTTTACTCGTTCTGACTTCCTTAAAACCGGGGTTGGTTGTTCCACCTCTTCTTCTGATTTAGTTGACTCATATGAATCATCTTCTTCGTTCCTTAGTTCAAACCACACCTTCTCTGGATTATTCTTTGTTTGAAAATTTTCTTCAGGCTCAGACTTACTTTCAACCTCTATGAAGACCACATCTAGATTGTACACTATTTTCCTTGATGCAGGATCCCAAATCTTATATCCTTTCATTCCTTCTTTGTATCTAATGAAAATACACTTGACTTCATTCTTGCCCATCTTTCTCCTCTTTTCCTTGGGAACATGAACAAATGCATCACAACCAAATATGTCGAGATGTGAAACCGAAGGCTTCTTACCAAACCATACCTCATGTGGAGTCATGTCGACTAGCACCAATGAAAGAGACATATTCATTGGATATTTTGAAGTGTCAACTGCCTCTGCCCATAATTCTTGTGCGAGCCCAGCACCACTGAACATGCTCCTTGCCTTGTCCATCAATGTTTTGTTCATCCTCTCAACAACTCCATTTTGTTGTGGGGTATATGGTGTGGTATTTTTGTGTTCTATGCCACACTGCTTGCAGAACTGATCAAATTCCTTTCCAAATAATTCTCCATTGTTGTCATTTCTCAACACCTTAATCCTCTTATCTGTCTTTTTTTCTACAAGAGATTTAAACTCTTAGAATTTCTATAAAACCTCTATTTTCTTCCTTAGGAAATATATTCATTTCTTCCTAGAAAAATCATCTATGAGTTAGGATACATAATATAGGGATATACCAAGTGAAGGCATCAAAACAGGGAGAAACAAATCACTATGAACCAACTCTCGAATCCCCTTTTCCCTTGTCTCTCCAGATGGGAACCTCACCCAACTTTGTTTTCCATATATACAATTTTAACAAAAGTCGACTTCTAAATGACATACAAGAAAATTTTCAACAATACCTTTGGTATGCATAGCTCGAAGTCCTTTTTCTCCAATATGTCCCATCCTCTCGTTCCATAGCATGGTCAAGTCGACTTTACATTGACTTGTCGACTTTACGATGACTTATTGAGTAGACTTATCAAGTCAACACTCCCTAATAAATTGTATAGGGTTCCAATATGAACTCCTTTCATTAAGACCATTGCACCTTTGACCATATTGCACAAATCCTTATGAAATAGAGTGTGCACCTCTGCATCACTCATTTTTCTTAAATATATCAAGTTTCTTTCAAAAACTAGAATGTGTAGCACACTTGGAAGGGTTATCCTCCTCCCATCCTCCAATATCAGTCGAACTCTTCCTCATCCAACAATTTTGGTTGTAAATTAGTCCCCCAAGAACACATCTCCTCCTTCATATTGTTCATATTCATAGAGCCATTCTCTATGTGGTGTCATATTATAGAATTCTCCTGAGTCAATCAACCAAACATCTTGATCTGAATGTGTACTAGTCGACGCTAGGTGCACATCTCCTCCCTTATTTGGAGTCATGTTTCTCTCAATTGATTGCTTCTCACTAGATCTTGTACTGAATTCCATTGCCTTCAACTTGAAATCCCTTTTGTAATTCCAATATTTACCACATTTTCAATATCTTCTCATCGACTGAACATGGGATTTAGATCTACCCTTCGACTTAGACTTTCTACCAAAGAATTTTCCTTTATCTATGTCAACCATTCGACCTCTCACCACTAATGCATCTTTGGTCGATCCTTCCATGTTCTTCCCTCTCATTTCCTCTGACAGTAAAGATGCAACCACATCTTCTAGCACTAATGTGGTTGAATTGATCCCTATAGCCATGACTAAGATATCCTAGGAGTCTAGAAAAGAACATAATAGGATAACATATTTCTCCTACTCAGTGATCTTAATATCCATAGAAGATAATTGGCTTATAATGGTATTAAATGAATTTAAATGCTCAATCATTGAATTTCCCTCACTCATCCTTAGAAGATACAGTTTATTTATGAGAAACAACTTATTTACCAGGGATTTCAACTGATACAAGATTTTTCAACTGGTAATATTCACCTAACACATTCAATAGTACTGAATCTGCAAGACAAAGTCGAATCATACTCCTTTACCTTCTCTTGAGTTTCTCCCATTCTTTCTTCAACATACCTATCAGAATGGTACCTGGACAAAATGCTAACATTGTTCTTGATCTAAAAGGAGATATTCAATTTTAATCTTCCAAATCTCAAAATTCTAGCCATTGAATTTTCCTATCTCTATTCTCGAGCTTCTCGCCATTATTTAACACAATCTTTAAAGATTTATAACTTACGACTCTTTATGAACCTAGGGTTTAGCTCAGATCCAAGGTTTTTAAACCAAGTTATGATACCATATGTTAGGAAATGAGAAACACTTCCACCCTAAACCTAGAAGAACAGAGGAAGAAATATTTAAACAAGAAAGTAAATGACAAAGAAAATACACAGTACACAGAGATTTACCCTGGAAACCCAAATGGTAAAACCAATATTCCTTGAGTGTTTTGCTCTCTTGTTGTCTTATTCATTAAAAACAAAAGGTTACATGTCTAACCTTGGTATACACCTAAGACACAATCGACATCATACCTTCTTTCTTTACACAAGAACAAACGTGTAGCTAATTCAAATTACATCTGCATGACGAAGAACCTCTAAATTATTGATTAGTGATTAGCCTTTATAACATTACAACATGACTTATTTATAGTAGGGAAAAACCTAAATAAAAGGTGCCCAAAGAAGGTTACAGATCCACATAGATCATTGGCTACAAATCTCATGAATCTCTAGATTCTATTATACTAGACTACCAAGTCAGATTACCAATCGACTACCAATCAACCTTCATTCAGTCTTTAGTAGGTTGTCATGCACTCACCTGACGACCTATTTCCAGTTGACCTCTTTGACTTCTTGTCAATGTATTTGAATTTGAATTTATATGGTCAAACCACCTCAACCTTCAACTTTATGTCGATGTCTTCGACTTCGAATTTATCTAGTCGAGCCACCTCAACCTTCAACTTGTTGTCAATGTCTTCGAATTTAATTTTCAGTCAATCCACCTCGACTAGACTTTCACTGCAAAGAATATAACAACCTAGTAGATCCAACTCTTGTGACCATTCTTACTAGTTGTTCCTCTGTTGTTTCTCCTCCTGGAGCTCCTTCTGTTTCCTCATCAGATCCTATATCTTCACTCTCACTTACATCTCCTATGTCAGGTTGTCTCCTCTGAGTTGTCTCCATAGCCTCCATCCTTTCCTGGATGTGCCTTAGTTCATAGCATAACTCATCAGTTACCACATTCCTATCTCTACCTCCTCGCCTGGGTGGCATGATTTGTTAGATACAATGTCTCTCTGATGTCAAAAATGATAGTAAATACCACCAACTTCAACCCACAATCACAAAGTTTTCAACACTTTATTGTAGTCAATATTCGAGTTGATTGTCTAACCTCAGATCAACACAACCAGACACTCAAATTTGTATTTTTATACAACAATGAATTGTGCTCTATCATAGATATCTCTATGCATAATTACCACTATGTGGATATACCTCTATGCAGAAGTATTGACGAACAATGTTGACGAAATCTATCGCAGACAATTCTGCGTAAAACTCATCTAACAATGCAAGTGTGTCACAAGTTTCTCTACACGTGGAATCCTTTAAAAATAATAACTTGTCGCAGATATTTATGGGGCATTCCACTACACCAAATCATGACTATTTGTTCCTGTGAAGAAAAATACTCATGAAATATTCTTTTAAGCAAAATTTTAGAACTTGTTGAAATCAACTATGCGCAGTGTTTCCTACAATCACATAAACTCATCACTCTATCAAGATAACTTATACATAGAGTTTGACAATTCAAGCACACAGTGTGACAAATTAAAACACATAGCACGACAACACCACACACTATGTTCTTTCTTAATATCAATGGAGGAGTAAATTTACACAGGAAAGTTTGTTCCTTCTTGGTCTATTGGATCTGTGTAATCCACACTTTAACATATTCAATCTCACACAATCACTCCCTCTTCTTCTCATAAATAATTCAATATATCTCAAGCCTTCGAATAGCTCACAAACAAATGAATCTTGAGTTATATTAACAAATTCTTAAACTAGAGATATGTTCCTAATATTTAGCAACATACTTAACACCTATGAAAAACAAATCGACAAATCGATACTAATCAAACAAACTCAACAAAAATGTCTTCTAGAACCATTTCGTAATTATTACAAATATAATAAAATAAATTAGGGAACAAACTCCCTTGGTAAATGTCTTTGATCCTTGAAATCAATTCTAAAACTTGTTGTCAGATGCTCCTGCATAAGACTCCATTAATCACCATCTAGTAAGCCACTTCTTGGAGAACTAATTTGTCTAGTACAAATTGAGGAAGAAGATGTGGGGCTTTCATGGATCTGTATAATATGATATATGTGTCATGCTCTATTAAGTACCAGTCCCCTATTCTTATGATTACAAATAATTCTTTGTTAGTCATACACATGGATGACATGCAAAAAATGAATTCGTACAATGGGGCTAGGAAGTGCTCACATATATTGTGATACTATGTCCTATACTTGTGCTCCCAAATCACCTTGTAGTATATGTGAATAGTTGGCTCTGTCGTCTATCATGTCAACCCCATATTATGGTATTGATGTGCTATGCACATGATATATAGGAGATATGAAGTCACGTGGAAGTCTGGAAAGGTTTCAAGATGGGTTTCCTTAATTTTTTTTATGACATCTACTAAGTTTGTTGACATAATGTCATCCTAGTTGAAAGACGATCCTTCATCTGCACAATATCTGAACCTAAACCTAAACCTGTTTCAACTGAATTAAATTCCTTTGCTTCCTTGTGGAGTCCTCTTTGGATGCTTTCATTATTTTCCAACAATCCTTCTTGAGATGCCCGGATTTACCACAAAACCAACATTTTTGCTTAGCCTTCTTTCCTCTTGAATTAGATCTTGGTGTACCTCTCTAATATTTCCCTCTTTCTGTAGATCGACCTCTAACCATCATTGCTTCTACTATTGAGGTTTCTTTACTATATCTTCTCCTCATTTCTTTAGCCAATAGAGATCCCACAACAATATCATTATTAATATTGCATGTTGTGCTAAACCACATAGATGTGACCAGATGATCCTAAGATTCAAGTAATTAACACATTAGCGTGATTTTTTTGTCCTCATCTTCATATTTTACATCCATAATAGTTAATTGACAAATCAATGTACTGGAAATACTTAAATGATCGGTAATTTTGGTACCTTCTTTAATATGTAAGATATACAGCTACCTCTTCAAGAATATTATGTTTGTCAAGGACTTCCTCATATAAATACTTTCCAATATGTTCCACAATCATGTTGTTGTCTCCTCTCCAATGATGTTAAACAAAAATTCATCTGCCAGACATAGACAGATGGTACTAAGAGCTCTTGCATCCAAATATTACCAATCCTTGTATGTCATGCTTGTCAGTTTCTTTGTCTTTCCTACCAATGCATTTTGAAATCCTTGTTGCACAATCATATCCTACATGTTGAGCTTCCATAGCTCAAAATTTTTCTTTCCATTGAATTTCTCCACCTCAAACTTTGAACTTTAAACTTTTTCCATTTGCAAAAACCGCCCCAAAACCACAAATTATAATACTAAGCTTCTTAATATGGAGGAATAATTTTATTGTTGAAGGTTGAAATCTTGTTGACCTTAAAAAAAAATTGAGTCAACCTTTTCATGACTAACTCTACCCTTTTATAGCATGTAGAGCATTAGTCCAAGAATGAATTCTCCCTTTGTATTGTTGGGGGGGAATTATGCAACGCTCCCTATGTATGTATTAGGGGGTGTTACTCCCCTAAAAAAATTTATTTCACAAGTGTGGGGGGCGTTAACGCTCATGTCACTGAGCTCAGGGAGTGTTAGGGACAAACTTAACGGTCCTTCGCCTTCAACAACTTCAATGAAAATATCAATCTTGCATATCTTTTTTCTATGCAAATCTTATATCCAGCGACCATATTCTATTCTCCTTCGCTCTTAGATACTTCAACTCTATGCTCTGATACCACTTGTTAGGAAGTGGAAGCATAAACAAAGAAATCTTTTAATATCAAAGAAAACAATACATAGAAATCACACAATTAGACACAATGTTTATGTGGGAAAACTCTTTTAAGGAAAAAAACCACGGGGCAATGATAATCAATATTCTTATTATTCAAGGGAGAATTACAACAACCAATTTCAGGCTTACAATATTCCTCACACCTCATCACACACACTGTGCTACATTATTTTCTTTCTCACACCTCTATGGGTATGCTAAATATATAGGATTTGTTAGACGATTAAAAAAACTAGTTACAACTTAATCCACCAGTTACACAAACTGATCACTCTAGTGTGCATGCATGCACATTCCATTTTTAGTTGATATGATGTGCATGCATCTACATGTGAAATTAGTTGGAAGTTTCAACACTCCTTCGGGTAGTCTGTTCAGGGATTCCACTCCCATCTCTTGAGATATAGCGCTCATTTTTGTTGCAGATGAATCTTTTTTTTTTCCCTCGGAAAAAGAAGTTTCATTGTTATTCAATATTGAACCAAAGGAAACTTACCAATACAAAAATGGTCTTAAATGTGCCTTTTACATAGTCCCAATATGCAATTCGACCATAATGTTGTTTTATTACAAAACACACACTTTGAAGATATCTAACAAACTTCCCTCGCCTATTTTATAAGCCTTACAGTTTCTGAAATAAGTAGTTCCATAAACTTACAAGAAGGAGATGTTGTTTCAATTTAAAACATATATACAAGGATATCGATCTTCCATAGAACTATTTTAGAAAATATAAAATTTTCCATTTCTGACCAGAGTATCCTTAAAAATTTCCTCGAACTGTAGTCATCCAGGCTGCAACTCCATAGCTAGTTTTGAAAGTGAATCTTCCATAGATTTGTAGTTGTACTATCTATGAACTTGTAGACACTTTATCCAACTGAAATGTTGTTTGAGAGCCATAATATTAATCTTCTAGGGCCTTAGGATAAGAGTGTTCAAGTGTAAATTCCCATCAAACCAGTCTAACACAACCCTCGAATCTCCAAGCACCATTAAATCTACAATGTGACATCTCTTTGAAAATGAAATAAGTCCCCATAAACCAAGAAGTTCAGCCTTAATATTGGAACCCACACCAACAACAAGTTGTGCTCTAAATAAATGATGTGAATTTAACTTGAGAACAATACCCATAGCACAAACCCCTCCTACAACAACACCATCAAAGAACCCAATAGGCCTATTATCAAAATACAGAGGGTTCATAATTAAATCTAAACATTCATATTTTTTTTCACCTAACATCTCCTTGATAGCCAACACGATTCTAGAGTTCGTCATCGCATCATTTTTAGGAAAGTACTCAGACATGATTTTGTTTCTATAGTGCCATATACCCCAAAGCACATGGAAAGGTACTTCCTTATTTCTAGGAAAGGATATGAACCTTTATATTAATATGTTCACAAACTTCTTTCCAGATTGCTTGCATAGTTTTACAATGGGCATGCTAGCACTCTATAATTTCTAAGGCTGAAAAAGAAATAGACAGAGGTAACCACAAAACCACTTTTGAAACTAGGATCTATCCATGCCAGCCTCAGAGAGGGATCTCTCTATCTGATTTAGCTATGTTCTTTTGAAATTTTAGGCTAGTTACGAAAGTATTGTTTTTTTTTTTTTTTTTAATTGGTTTGGCAAGAACAACAAGGGAAAGCCATTGGGCAATGGAGTCAGGCTGAGTTGAAATCAAGTCAGATCTATAAGAAACCCTTACAAGGAAGGATAGGAACCTTTGTTGAATTCTTAAGGTTGATAAGTGATTTGAAAGAAAAGGTGAGGGGATCGAATTATACCAGAGAAATTAATATTTATGGACATAACCCTCAAGCAGAAAACATTGAAATTATTCAAAGCCAGAAACAGAATGTACATAAAAAAAAATTAGGCTATTCAATTTTCTATTGAATAATTCAGAATGTATGGATAACATAAGAATAACAGTGAAAACATAGATATAAATATAGATGCACTTCACCAACATAAGTGACACGAGAATCCTATAATTGTTGCAACTGTATTACTAAAGTTTTTTCAAAGGAGGCTCTGTGAGTTGATTTACATCAATGAGTCTTTCTATGTCCACTTGTTCCCACCCATTTTACATCAAAATAAAAAATGTATATAGGAAAAATCATCTCTAGGATCAGGAGGTCATATCTAACTGATTTCCCAAAAATAACAGCCTGTTACATTAAAATTTGGAACTGTATTCCCCAAAAATAGACCAAACTGCTGCAAAAAATAGTGTTTCAATTATGAGTTTGTATATCCCAAATATTGAAATTTGTGTAAAATATGGAGAAGGTTTTTGTATATCAGTTTGTTCTAAGAAAAAACCTCTCTTCATTCCTTGATATTCATCTTCGTTTACCTAGGATCTGCATTTGAAAAATATGTCAAACAAGAAAATTTTGAATCCCGAAAAATAGGGCTCAAGGATGCTCTTGATTAGATATGAAAAATATGGGAGAATTTAATGTTAGTTATCCCTTGCTGAGAAAAAACCTCCTTCGGATTCTCAAATTATTCCTCATTTTCCTAGAATTTGCCTCAAAAGATGGTTGGTCAAATTGTGCAAAAACGATTTTCGGAAGGGGGAAAGGTGATTTTTGGAAGGGGAAAAGTGGTTTTGGGGAGGGGGTAGGATGGTAAGTGGTTTAAAGGGGGGTACTAAATAATAGGGAGGTGACACATGGTAATAGTAAAACCACTTTTCGGACCCCCCCTTTGGTTAATTGTCGAAGGGGATGGGGGTCCGAAATAAAAACATAGACGTTGATTTAATTATTTATTTGGGATGGGATATATGAAGTACGGGAGGGGAGGTTAGTAGAATTACGATATAGATTTTTTTGTTTTTATTTGTTTTTTTTATTTTTATTTGATTGTGTTTTGTTTTATTTTTAATTTTTAAATTTTATAATGTGTTTTTTTTTTAATTATTTTTTAATTGTTTTGTTTATTAATTATTTTACTTTATTATTAAAATTATTGTTATTACACTAACCTAATTTCTAACATGATCACACTAACTTAATTACTAATTATTTAAATTATTAATTTAATTAGTTATTAAACTAATTAATATTTTATTTAATTGTCTATTCTAGGTTATCTAACTTTGTTTTAT
>JZKD02S2365991.1:0-30450 GCA_000966675.3 Picea glauca | reverse complement strand
GCACATGAATTTGTCAATTTTTGTATGATAGTGTGAGATGATTGTATATTGTACTGAGAGCTCTTGGATTAGAGTTTTGTATGAGATTGTTTCATGATCCATGATATATACATAACATATGATAATGGGGTTTTTAGCTTTATGCTATCCTGGTAAAAACATCTGTGTTATGTGTGATTGATATTTCTTCTTGATATTGCAATTGGTGATTGTGTTTTAAATTCCTATAGTTTAATCCAGGAGAATCTAGGCAATAGATAATTTATATTAAAATTTCTATAGTTTGATATTTAAATGGTTAATGATCTATTGTGGCTTTGAACCATATCCACATGTATTTTCCCCATAATAGGTGGTATTCCAATTTAAGATCTATCTTGGTAAAATAATGCACTCCATGAAGCTCATCTAATATCTCATCAATATTTGGAATATGAAATGTATCCATTATGGTGATTTCTTTTAGATCTTTATAATCATGAAATATCCTCCAAGAATTATCATTTCTTTTCATGATCACCACTGGAAATAAAAATTAACTCTTGTGTGGTTGAACAATTTAGGAATCCAACATGTCTTGTACAATTTTATCAATCCTCCCCCTTTTTTATGATGTAACAACCATGTTTCCCCCAGCTTGTAAATATAAATATAACTTGCCAAAAGACTATGGGAAGACTGAATATGTGTGGATGTTTCATTTGATGAACCTTTTTGTTATAAAAGGTAATGTATGTATTTATGCTTTTAATAAAAAAAATAGATAGTGTTGCATAACTGTTGAATGGGTTTGACAAGGTAGATAATGATCCGATGAGAGAGATGGTGAGGGGAACCAACAATGGTTGAGATAAACCCCATCAAACCAGTACCCTACTAGATCTAATTTATTCAGACCCAAAACAGTCCTCTAACCCATAAATAAATTACCAGTCAGGATGGTAGTTGGGAAGTCCTCCTTAAGAGCTAATGAGGATATGGAAAAATTACCCATCTGAAATAGTTCCTAACCTGACCATGAACTTGGGATTCAGACCCATACAATATTGCTAAGGAAGGAAAGAAAAGAAGGGATTTCATGGGAAGAGAGGATTGTGAAGAACATTAGTTGAGAGACCATTTCTTCTAGATATAGAAGAGTGTGTGTAGCTCTCCAGTTCTGAAGAGAAAAAAAAAAAAAAACAAGCTCATTATGGGTGCAAGAAGTTGTTGGAAGCACTTTTGGTCCAAGTTGATAAATGAGGTTGTAGATAAGATGAGCGACTGAGGAATTACTCGTTGCAGACCCCTTGCTTGGTAGAGACAAAATTGTTTTTCCAAGTTCCTGTGGGAGGAGAGTAACCTCCATCCCTGAATGTCTCTAAAAAACAAGGAAGAGCCTCTCTCATAAAAGCATGCTCTAGCTAGGGGGTGGCTAGTGGTAAATCCATTTAGGAGTTGTTGTGCCTATGGTTGGGTGGAAACAGGCACCTCTCTCAGCAATTTCTTCACTATCTGGTTTCTTGATAAGTATTTTTATACCTTGTGTATCGGGATTGAAATGATGGTTGAATGTTTGTGTCTATCACTAAGATTTTCCATGTTTGATTTATATTAGAAATGATTATTATTCTTCTATAAACCCATACATTTGAATGGTTTTCTATTTCTCTTCTTAGAAGTAGGATAAATGTTAGACATGGGTCTACAAATGAATCTAAGAATAAGTTTACAATCTCTGTATTGGTTGGAAAATCCTTAAGGGAATTTCTCCCAAGTATTTAATTTGTAATGAAAGAGTTAGGGTAGAGTTAGCTGGAATAATTAAGTCATGCCGACCCCTCAAATTTACCTTTGCAGTATTATTTAGATCGAGCTCAGTGGAGGGAGGGAACCTCCTTAAAACCATTTATCTGTGTGCCTGAGAACTCATGTCCATGACCCTAAAAAAATCATGGCTAAGCGTTGAACGTGCAACACCGAGACTTGTGAAAGGATCCATATGACCAAGACCAGGGAACCCTTCACTAGGTACAAAAGGAGTGAAGCTATGTTTCCTTCAAAACTCTAGGAGTCCAGAGCTCTTGTATGTTATGACTTTAAACCTTCGAAAGTAACTGAAAGAAACCTGCTGGTACGGTTACTAGTGAGGTTGACTGACATTTGACGATTTATTAACCATGACCACTGGATTTGTGCCATCGTTAAAGCTTGGCCCATTTGTTAGCATTCTGTAAATTTTGTCTGACTTATAGGCAAACGACAAAAGTAACTGTTTCAACCAACTTTAGAGCTGAGGCACTAGCCTGCTCAACTCAGAGAGGGATCTTTCCTGTCACTTGATATTTATTTGGAAATTGGTGGCTAGATTTGGTTTGTTTTGGGGGTTTTTAATAAAGTTGTTGGCAATGAAGGGGAGGAACACTCAGAGCTATGGAGTCAAAATTCTGAAACTGAACGAAAACAATGACCGGCCAGTAGAACTCTCCAGAGGATAAAGGCTAAATGAGGGAATGAATGTGAGTTATATTTGAATTTAAGTAGAGTGTAGGAAGATAGAGAAAACAAATAACTGCATCAGAGAATTACTGAAATGAATTTTGAATTTGTTAAGAAGAAAATCACACAATTTAAATTGCTTAAGCTAAGAGCATCACAAGATGAATTCTGGGCCTTTAACTATCCAATATAAATAGAAAACAGTGCAAATGGAAATAGAGAATCACAGGAAATACATACGATGAGAGAAGAGAAAACTCATATCACCACCATTAGAATCTTTTCATAGTTACTTTGAAAGATTCTGCATGGATATTCAATTCAGCTTCAGAAAATTACAATAGAGTTTTAAACAACCAAAAAGGTGCCATTGCACTTCTTCCAACCTTAATTCATTCAAATTTCCAAGTATTTATACAATTCAATTACAATGGCTGAAACTAAAAATGTTTCAACTTCTAAAACTGATTATAATAATTTCAACTAACAGTCTCGGTATATGAACCGATTTACAATGATTAAACAAAAAGATGTTTCAAAACTAGGTACAAACTTCTCTAACTCCTCAACTTAATTTATGACATCTGTCTTGCCCTGATCTTTTGTCAAACTTGCGGGTTTGGTGACACCTGGAGGTTACTTACTAGTTTCGGGAAAACTGCATTTCCTCTTTCCCAGCCACACGATTTCCTTCCATTGTGAGTCAAAAGGAATCTCGTAATCCATCATTTCCTTTATCAAAATCTAGAGGTCAATGCATGTAGCATAGGAGATAGTCAGCAGCCCAATCTTCATTGTCTTAAACTGATTCAAAATCTCAAAGTCTATGGCCAAATACTCTACCAAACTTGGGCCTTTCATACTTTCCTACATAGCTTCAAATTTGGAATGATCCATCCTACACTATATGAGAAAAGAATTATAGTCTTCATGATTGTATAAATTACCTTTACCATCCCGAAATGGTGGGAGGCCCTTGATAAAAAATTGCTCAAATGTATCCCTGAACTCCTGTAAAATGTGCTCCATTTTCATATCTTTGTTTTGAACCGATTTAAGCAAGTTGTTCTTAGCGATGATCCTCCTGTCCCAGATGATCAACACAATTTTGTCCTTTACCTTGATAGTCTGAAGATCGGCAGTGGGCACATAATTCAACAAATCAATGGCGTTTTGGGCCCATTCTGAGTGTTTCTTGGATAATGTTTCATTAACAAAAATACACCTACTTTTGGATGTGGTAGCCACAGTGTATTTTTCATTTATTAAATTTAGATAAACCCTGAACTTAATGGCCTTTGCAAAAATAGAATCCCAGATCACATGTTTATCTCCTTGTAATAGTGTTTTTCCTTTTAACCTCGTTTTCAGCTTCTTTACTCTTTCTTGCAAGTCTTGATTCGCTCTTTGGAGTTGAGCCATCTTCTCGTCTTTTATTTTCATCTTTTCTATGAACTCTTTGAGGATTTTTCTTTCCCCTGTCTGTAAACATACTTGGGACATAGTTTGAACCAATCCATTAGTGCTTGATCCAGCTTCTGAATTGGAAGGTATAATAACATCCATATTTGATGTTGCTACCTACCCCTGTGACCAATTTTCTTTCTTTTTTTTCTAGCTGCAACACTTTATCTTTGTAATTCAGTGCTTATTTTCTAAATGTCTCATTTTCTCATTCTAGAGAAGCTAGCTCTATTGTTTGTGGGTGTTCAGTAGAGGGAATCTTCAACTTCTTCTTTAGACTTTGTATCATATTCTCTTTATAATATAAGGAATCCTTTACCCCTTGAGGGCCTTTAGATTCCAATATTTTGACCTGTGTTTGCCAGGATTTGCTAGATGCTTTTTCCTATTTCAATTATCCATCTAATTTGAGTGCATGTGTTGTGAATCTTGAAACTCTCAGACTCAAACTTAGGTAGTCTAAATACATCATGTCACTGAAATTCCTATGAAACTTTACTTTTTCTAGCGCAACAATGTTCTCATAATGCATCTTGATTTCAGACACTTTATCATCATCTTCTATTTCTATATTAAACGTCTTTCTTTCCACATCCCTAACTGAGAGCAGGGAAGCCTTATGCTAGGATATCTTCTCCACTTCGGGCAACAACTCTCTTATTTCACTATTGGTCATACTTCCCTTCACATCATACTGGTTCATTAAGTCTTCTTTGGATTGATAAACTACCCTAGGTGTCTTTCTATATACATGTTTCTTGTTGCTGAAAAACCTTGAGCTGCTTTCACTTTGTGGCATGCTTCATGTACCAGCCTCTTGATTCTTGGTTTCACTTTCCACCATCTCCATGCTCATTTTCTCTCTATGTTCTTCTCCTTCCAGGTCCACTATCTTCACAGATAGTGTGACTTTCATTTTCTTGAGAATATTTTGTTTAATACTGGCACCCAATGCCTCTGAAATGTTCCTCTTGTTATAAACACTCACCTTTGGAGATTTAATAATCAACCTTTAGAATTTTTCTGTATCTGGATCTGCTTAGGAGCAGACTCTATTTGTTTTGTCTGATCATGTTGAAAAGTGACCTCCATATCTGCATAGGTTTCCAGATTAGCCAGTCCATCAAATCCTTCAACACACTTATGCTCGTAGTGGCCTCGTCTGCTCATCAGTCTTATATTTGATATGATCTGATGTGGGTCATATTTCCTCCCTTGTAACTGTGTAAACCCAAATTAACTGAGTTTGTCTTTACCACAAAGGGTCCTATCATGAAAGGAAATATTAAGTTAGATTTCTTATGCATTTTTAGAAAATGCTCTGTCTCTGAAATGATCCTTTGTCTGATGAACTCTAAAGAAAAGACTCTGGGAGTTAAAAAGACTGATAAAAGGTAAGGTCCTTCTTGATAACCATATACCCAAATCAGAGTAGATTGTATGAACAACATCCAATCACCCACCCTGCTTTCTAGATTTGGTTGCAAAGAGCTCTTCATCTCTTCCAAAACCCTTGGCAGGTCTGTGCCAAAGATGAGACTATAAACCTTGGACATGATCTTATTTATGAAAATAAGAATGGTGATCCTTTTGCATTCGATTGAGATGAATGCAACTTCAAGCAATTCGGTCTTATTCAATTCCAGGAACATTCTCACCAAATGTTTGTACTACCTGAAGTGTCTCAATGAATTGAAATTTACCATTTGTTGGTGCATATTGTCAGCAATAAACTTTTCAAAACTTATAAAAACTAACTGACTAGACTCTGACAAACAAAATCTCAACAGAAAACCCATCATGACTTCTACTACAAATTTGTCGTTATCCAATCCTAAAATTTGACTAAGCACGGAACAATCCCACTGGACCTCAATAATCATATTGCTTACATTGATAATAAAAGAAAAACTCTTAGAATGGTGTTCAGGTTTAACAATGGTTTGCAGAAACACGGTTTTTACTTCTGAGGTACATTCTCTCTAGACAACAATAATTTTCTCTTCCTCAAAGGGCTCTAACACTGTGGGGGAAGACTCTGGTATATTTAGGGTGTGTCAAATTGATGGACTATCTACTTCGCATAAGACTTCTGACCCTAGCTTATTTAAAATGACCTTTTCTTCCTATGAATACTTCTCAATGCACCAGCTTATGAACTCTGGGAAAGGGAAAATGAATTCTACAACATAAGGGGTAATGGAAGCTTGGGTCACTCCAAGGAAAGGTATCCATTTTCCAACATTGTCTAGCAGACTGGATATGGACACGGAAATGGGTGAAACTGTTAATTATGTGTCAAATACATCGGAGTCCTTGTCAATTAGGGCTTCTTCTTTAGAGGTGAAGTCTTTCTCTGTTATGGATTAAATGACAGGGTTGGTGGCCATGATGAAAAATACATGTAACTCAATGGAGAATGTGTGGAACTGGTTCACCGTTTAGCTTTAATTTCGAATGTGAGTTTTGCACCACTTTTCAAACGTTTGAGTGCTTTGAAATATTATAGAATAATGACTCGGGGCCCTCCTTTTATACGTTTTTTTCGATATCGACGATTTGATAAAACGGTTTTGAGTAGACCTATTTTCACCCCAATGTGCCTCTGATGGCGCCACATGTACAAGAAATGATACCATGGTATTTTCCCCAACCCGCCTTCAAAAGATTATCCTTTGCACTACTTCAATGCCCGATATGTGTCTCGGTCGTCGATCTGGGCCACTCCAAGATCTACAGTCCGCTGGGTCTCATCAATTTTCGATATTGGGGGTTGGAGAAAATGGTTTTGGGTAGACCGCTTTTCACCTCAATTTACTTCTAGTGGCGCCATGCATCCATGAAACGAAACCATGGTATGTTCCTTGAACCACTCTCACATAATTAAACCCCACGCTATTTCACCGCCCGATATGGGTCTCAGCCATTGATCTGGGCCCCTTCCAGCCTTTTGTGCCTTCACTATATTTATCCATATGCTGCCATATGTGAACTTATCCTCCAAACTATCATTCTTCCATAGCAATGTATCTCTTCGCTAAATTTCTGAGACTTGGATCCTATCTGAAAATTGTTATGGTGATAACATAGGCTCCAACTAGGGATATTATCCTCCCTTTGAGGTAGCAAAGAACTATATACTAAGTGATTACCCATTGGGTTGTGTTCTATTCCTGAAATATGAATCTGTTGGTCTTTATTCAAAAACTCAAAATTGACCCAGCATAGCTCAGGGCCTTCACCTCAGGCTTCAACTATGCTGCTTTTATTCCAACTTCTTCATGTGAAAAGAAAAACACAAAACGATTATGTACAAAGAATGGAAGGGGTGATGATGTTTAAACGATGTAATTCTTGAGGAACTTTCCATTCACAAGCCCTCCTCTAGCAAGCTCTACATTACTCTCCTATAACAAGTAGGCATTGCTCCCATGATATGTTGCAATTTTGAACGGGCCCAACCATAGGTGATAAAATTTTCCATGTTTTCCCTTATCTTCATTTATGGCAACCATTTTAGTACCCAATCTCCTAGTTCGAGGTCATCCACCTTGGTATGTTTGTCAAAAGCCTCTTTCATCTTATCTTGGAGTAGCTGGGAATTATGGAAATCATTTTCTCTGGTATGTTGTACACTGATGAGTTCATCCACCCTTCTTCATGTGGCCTCTGTCTATGTGTATTGCTCCTGCAACAATATCATCATTGGAAATGATAATGTAGCAGTAAAAATCGCTATAAACGATCTAGAAAGGGGATGTTACTATGGACTTATTAGGGAATATTCTGTCATCCCATAGTGCTTGGATGAGCTTTTTGTGCCATGCATTTTTATTCTCTTGCAGCTATTTTTTAATAATTATGACTAAGATTTTATTTGAAGACTCATCCAATCCATTCCCTTGACGGTAGTATGATGTAGAATGACCAAGGGTGATATTGTAATCACTGCATAATTTTTCTGTTTTCTTGGATTTGAAGGTTGTTGCATTGTTTGTTAAAATCTTGATTGGGCATCGAAATCTGGATAGAATATTGTCTTCTAAGAATCGAATGATAACATCATCTGTCACCTATCTGGTGGAAACTGCCTCAATCCACTTAGTGAAATAATCTGTTGTTGTGAGGATCCATTTATGTTGAGATGAGGATTGTGGATGTATTTCCCCTATAAAATCAAGGGCCCACTATTTGAAAGGAGCTTCCACTGAAACGGGTTTTAAAGGAAAAGACTACAATTTTCCTTTCCCATCTAATATTTGACATTCATGGTACTTTGAAACCTCTTTATAAACATCGGGGAAAATGTTAGGCCAATAAAATCCATCCCTCATAATTTTATGCACAATTGTCTTCCAATAATGATGACCTCCACAATCACCTTTATGGAACTCTCTCATTGTTTTCTCCACTTCTTCTTCTATCAAACAGCTCAATAAAATCCCTCCTAGATCTTTCCAATTTATCAATTCATTCACTATACAAAATTTTGTTGCCTTCAATTTCAAGAATTTGGATTTTGTTTTACTGAATTCTGGAGGAGCCTGCAAATTTTTTAACACAAAGATGATATTTGCATACCATGTAGAGTCAAGAAATTTATGGGATATTTGTGGAGTCACCTCTTCTTCTTCTGTTGTACTGTCTGACAAGTCTACAATGAATTTTATTCCCAAGAGTTCATAGTTTGGTTATGCCATCAGCTTAACAAGCCCCTGTCCTTTGATCAACTTGGTGGGTTTAATCTCTAGATCATATTCTAATAGAATTGTTATCCATTTACCCCTCTTTCCTTCAGGATTGGGCTGTGTTAATATGTCTTTCACTGAGCTATTGGGAACATAATCAGTAGTATGGGAATGTAGGATGTACACTATGAATTCTTTCAACTCCTTGACTAAAGCATATGCTTTCTTTTCCATGTCATATTTCAAAGCAACATCCCTCAACGTCTTTCTGTAGTATGTTATTGGCTTCTCAAAAATTTGGTCATCTTTCTGGAGTAGCACACCTACAATTGTGTGTTATGAGGAAAAAGAGAATAATATGAAATCTTTAAATTGGGACTAGATAGTACAATAGCCTTTGTCAATTCCACCTTGATGTCTTCAAAAGATTTTCTAGCCTTAGGAATCCACTTTATTTCATTTCCCTTCTTGAGCATGTTGGTAATATGTTTTATGATTTCAGACAAATTAGGGATGAATATCCTTAGAAAGTTTACTTTGCCCAGGAAAGATTGTACTTTCTTTTTAGTTCTGGGTATGCCAATTTTTCAGGATTCCCTCCACTTTGTTGAGGTCTACCTTTATCCCTTCTTTTGAAATAATGTGTCCCAATAATTTTCCTTCTTCCATGGAGAAATTTGAATTCTTAGTATTTAATGAGATCCTGAACTTTCTGCATTTTTTAAATGCCCTTCTGAGATGTTTGAGGTGTTCCTCATCTAAGGTGGAATACACAGTTATGTCATCCAGGTATATAACATTGAATTTGTCTTTTTCATTAGCAAAAGTTGTGTCCATTTCTCTTTGAAATGTTTCCCCTACATTCATAAGCCCAAACGACATTTTGGCATACATGAATGTCCCCCATGGTGTGGTAAATGTTGTCTTCTCTTGATCGTCAGGGTGCACCATAATCTGATTGTATCCTGAGAAGCCATCTAACATTGACATCTTCTGAGAGCTCACCACCTTCTATAAAATATGATCCATTTTGGGAAATGGGTAGTTGTCCTTAAGATATACCTTATTCGAGTTCCTAAAATCCACACAACCTGATTTCTCCACTCTTTTTTCTAACTCGCACCAAATTTTCCACCCATTTGGAAAATCTTAGGGACACTATGATTTTGGCTTCAAATAGTTTCTTCACTTCTTTCTCTATCAAAGGCAACAATAAAGGATTTATCCTTCTCAATTTCTGTTTGCATGGTTTTTGGTCTTCCTTTATTGGTATAACATGTTGTATTATACTGGTATCATAAACTTTCAGCTCATCATAATGCCAAGAAAAAACATCATGGAACTATTTCATTAATTTGACATACCTTTCCTTGACTTCGTGGCTGTGCGTTTTGGACAACTTGACAATTTTTGGATCTTCTGGAGTCCCAATATTGCAATATTCCACATCCCCTTCATTTACTGTAATATTTGGACTTCTTGCCACATCATTATTATCAAAGAGTTTCTCCAAGGGGACCAAACCTTTGGGAATGATGTTTCTCTTTAGCTGAACGATATCTCTTCCTACAATCTGATTGTCAAAATACCCTTCCTTTGTGAAATTAGTTGCATCCACCTCATCATCACAGTATTCACCATCGATGCCTAAATTCTTGAACTCATTCTCCATTTTGAGGAAGATTTCTACCTGTTTATCATCCTCAAAAACTTACCAGTGCTTCATATTATCTGGTAATGTTGTCCTGTACTTGACCTCAACCTTGTATCTTTTTTCAGGGAATATTGGAACTCTGAAAATTTGTGTTGCAGTAGCTAAGGCATCAACAACCTGATTATGTTCTCCTGGAATTGTTGAAAGATTACATTCTGGAAACTTCATGAGGAGTTCTATTACCAGATTTCTATAAGCCCTCAATCTAGGGTGTTTTTCTTGGCATATGCCTTTGATTTTATTTATAATTAGCTCAGAGTCTCCATGTAAAACAATTTGTTTGGCACCCAATTCTTCCAAAACTTTCAATCAAAATATTAATGCTTCATATTCATCCATGTTATTTGTGAATTCAAGCACAAGCTTATAAGAACATAATTTGGAGTCTCCTTTGGGATTATTGATCCATATGCTAGCTTCAGATCCTTCTCTGCATGCAGCCCCATCGAAATGCATTTTCCATATCTGATCCTCCGCATCATCTTGTTTCTCTGAAAATTCCTCTATCTATTGGTTAGGCTTGTATTTGTCAGCCATAATGATTTTTGTTTCCTCTTCTTCGGAGCATAGGTCATTGAAGAAAATATAAGACCCCAATTTAGTTTCCGCTTAATAGATAGGATGATTGCAAGGATGTGATTTGTTGTTGACCATGTATTTAAGAAAAAACTCTCTATACAATCTTTTTTCTTGAATGAAGACATGAATAGTGGCATATGACATGTCTATCTAGAGGGTTCCTTTTAATTTTGCAGCCCATGACCTGGACAACAACATACCAACTTTTGGAGGGATATCAGTGACCACTACATCCATCATCATATTCTTTCCAGGGATTTGTGCCAAAGCAACCACCATATCTTTGATCAGGCCAAGGCATTTCACCTTTATTGAATCAAAAGAGAACAAATATTTATAAGGTCTTGTGACATCAAGACCCAATTGCTCCATGACCACTTTGGGCATCAGGTTATGAGATGCTCCTAAATCCAACATGGCATTGTGTAGATTCATGTTGTGGATTTTCAAACTAACATAAAAAGGAGGCACTTCTTCATTATCACGGATTTATTCTACTCTTGGTCCAAATAAGATGTTTGGGTGATCATCTTGTACGTTCATGGTATCAGAGGTTTTACCCATCTTAAGCATCCTAATGATCTGATTTTTTTACTCGCTATTCTTGATTAATTCATTAAATGATACATAAATTTTGATCTTGGCCATCTCACTTTCAAAATTAAAAGAGGATGAAGTCTTCTCTACCTCTTTGGTGACCATTTCTTTCCTGGCTTCCAATCATTTATTCTAAGTTTCTTCTTTCTGCTTCCCTTTTTCTACAATACCCTTTACAGATGAGTCTTTTGCAACAAAATCTTTTTTGGGCTGACTTGCAGAAGGTATGTTACTCTGAGCTTCTTTGGTGGGATTTCCCTTTAGAGTGTTTCCCTATGGAGGGTTTGGATGTACCTTTTGATTTCCAAGGTTATATTGTCTTTGGAATTGCATGATGGCATTTTTCAATCCTGTCTCGTAATCTTCCCTTTCTACAGATACCCTTTCCTCTTCATCTTGAAAAAATATCACACTTGCATCCATGAACTGGCCATGTTCTTCTTTAGTAAAAAACACTTATGTTTTTTTATCATCATAGCAGTTCATGTTGTCTTCAAAATATCCATCATAATTTTCATCTATATAATTACTTTGGAATAGAGGCTTTATTTGTTGATCTCCTTGATTTCATTGATTTCCCTGATTTCCCTGATTTTCCTGATCTTCTTGATTTGCTTGGTTCCACTGATTCCTTTGCTATCTTTGTCTAATATGTGGGATTGTTCGTCTCCTTGGATTTCTGGGTGGACCATCAACCTATTCTCTGGGGTTATCTCTGTTATCCAGAGCCATTCTTTCCATGTTTCTCATCATTGCCTCAAACCTTTCCTTTGATTTTTGTGATGTTGTATGATGTGCTTTATCCTGAGTTCTATTTGAGTCCCTAGAAGAGTTAGTTTTCATCTTCCCTGAATCCATTAGGTTCACTTCAAACTCTATGGCATCGGTCATCATATCATCCAATTTGGCATATCTTCGTTCTCTTAATAATAGAGTAAAGTCACTTTCAAAAGAATCAACATATCTGAGCTAAGAAGCTTTAGGTGGGGGGGTTTACCTTAGCAGGAATGGTATTATAGACCTTCATGAACTAGCTGAAAAATCCTTCACTGATTCATCAGGTGATTTCCTCATGTTGTTGTATCGGGTCAACAACTGAAGGGGATTTTCCTTATCCCCCCATTTTGCAAGGAAGCTTGTCTCAAAATCTTTGAAATTTGCGATACTGGCTGGTGGAATGGATTTGAACCACTTCCCCACTTCTCTTGTAAGACTTTGTGTAAAAAAACTCATCTTCAAATCTTCAAAGTACACCTCTTCCAATTCTATGAAATAATTAAACCAGTCTAGATGCTTCTGAGCTGATATGTTACTTTCAACATCATATAGTTTGATCCTTAGGTTGTAATATTGAGGAAAATCATGTAGTTGACCAGGCAGTATGAGGGGAGAAAATTTGGATGCCATAGCTATTGTGAGGGTTTGGAGTGCCTATTGGTTCTGAGCAAGGATCGTTAAAGGCCTGACAGATGTGGCTAGAATCAAATCTTGGAATATCTTTTCGTCAAATAGGGTCTCTCTTAAACAAGATTCAGACTTAGTTCTGAATAGGATTTGCTCAAATTTCACATCAAACTCGAGGTATTCAATTCTAGTCGTGCCATCCTTGGGAAAAGATAGATACCAGTCTGGACACAAGACTAGGGTTACTAGGTTTTATTTTCTTTTATGTACAAGCTTTTCAGGGTCAGACACAGGGATTGCAACTTTTGCGTTTGGGTTTCTCCTGGAGTGGATTTTCCTAGGAGCCAGGATTTCTATCTCACACGGTGTGGTGCAAATGGTATATAAGTATGGTAGCCACCAGGGTAAAAATAATCTCAGCCAATAAGGTATTTGATCCACTGTCACCCTCAAGGATCAAACTAAATCTTTAAGTCATTTTTCGCAGGGAAGATTTTTCAATTTTGTCCCCGGAAACAACGCCAAAATGTTAGCACTTTGTAAATTTTTGCAGCTTTAGATCTAATGCACTAGCCTTCTCAACTCAGAGAGGGTTGTCTCGTGTCACTTTATATCTCTTTGGAAATCAGTGGCTAGATTTGGTTCGTTTTGGGGGGTTTTAATAAAGTTGCTCGCAATGAAGGGGAGGAACACTCAGGGCTATGGAGTCAAAATTCTGAAAGTGAATGAAAACAATGATAGTCCAGTATAATTCTCCATAGGATAATGGATAAATGAGGTGATGAATCTGAGTTATATTTTAATTTAAGTAGAGTGTAGGAAGATAGAGAAAACAAATAACTGCATCAGAGAATTATTGAAATGAATTCTAAATTTGTTAAGAAGAAAATCACATAGTTTAAATTTCGTAAGCCAAGAGCATCACAAGATGAATTCTTGGCCTTTAACTATCCAATCTAAACAGAAGACAATGAAAATGGAAATAAAGAAACATAGGAAATACATACGATTAGAGAAGACAAAACTCATATCACCACCATTAGAATATTTTCATAGAGACCTTGAAATCTTCTACATGTATATTCAATTCAGCTTCAGAAAATTACAATAGAGTTTGAAACAACCAAAAAGGTGCCTTTTCACTTCATCCTACCTTAATTCATTCAAATGTCCTAGTATTTATACAATTCGATTACAATGGATAAACTAAAAACGTTTCATCTTCTAAAACTAATTATAATAATTTCAACTAACAGTCTCGGTATATGAATCGATTTACAATGATTAAACAAAAATATGTTTCAAAACTAGGGATAGAATTATCTGACTGCTCATCTTCCTTTACGACATCTTTTTTTCCCTGATCTTTTGTCGAACTTGCGGGTTTGGTGAAACCTAGAGGTTACTTACTGGTTCCGGGAAATCTGCATTTTGTGTTGCCCAGCCGCACGATTTCCTTCCACTGTGAGTCAGAAGGAATCTTGTGATCTCCAGGTCAATGCATTTAGCATAGGACATAGTCGGTAACCCAATCTTCATTGTCTTAAACAGATTCAAAATCTCAAAGCCCATTGCCAAATACTCTACCAAACTTGGGCCTTTCAGACTTTCCTCCATAGCTTCAAATTTGGAATGATCCATCCTACATTGAATGAAATGATAATTATAGTCTTTTTAATTGTATAAATTACCTTTACCATCCCAAAATGGTGGGAGGGCCTTGATAAACAATTGTTCAAATGTATCCATGAACTCTTGTAAATTGTGCTCCATTTCAATAGATTTGTTTTGAACCGATTTAAGCAAGTTGTGCTTAGCGATGATCCTCATGGACCATATGATCAATGCAGTTCTCTACTTTACCTCGATAGTCTGAAAATCGACAGTGGGCACAAAATTCACCAAATCAATGGCGTTCTTGGCCCATTCCGAGGGTTTCTTGGATAATGTTACATTAACAACA
Organism: Picea glauca; assembly: GCA_000966675.3. NCBI lineage: Eukaryota > Viridiplantae > Streptophyta > Pinopsida > Pinales > Pinaceae > Picea > Picea glauca. Next base: position 15,563 of record JZKD02S2365991.1, on the reverse strand, counting down.
ATACACCTACTTCGTGATGTGGTAGCCACGTTGTTTTTGTCATTTATAAAATTCAGATAAACCATGAACTCAGCATCCTCTACAACAATAGCATCCCAGATCACATTCTTAGCTCCTTGTAATAGTGTTTTTCCTTTTAATCTTGTTTCCAGCTTGTTTACTCTCTCTTGCAAGTCTTGATTCTCCCTTTGGAGTTGAGCCATCTTCTCATATTCTATTTTCATCTCTTGTTTCATGTTTTCTATGACCTCTTTGATGATTTTGATTTCCCATGTCTGTAAACTTACTTGGGACATAGCTTGAACCAATCCATCAGTGCTTGATCTAGCTTCTGCATTGGAATGTATAATAATAGCCATATATGATGTTACTACATACCCCTGTGACCAATTTTCCTTCTCTTTTTCTAGCTGCAACACTTTAGCTTTCTAGTTCAACACTTCTTGTCTAAATGTCTCCTTTTCTTGTTCTAGAGAAGCTATCTCTTTTGTCTATGGGTGTTCAGTGGAGGGCATCTTCAACTTCTTCTTTAGACTCTAGATCATCTTCTCTTTCTCATCTAAGGAAGCCTTCACCCCTTGAGGGTCTTTATATTCCAATCTTTTGACCTGTTTTTTCTAGACTTTGCTAGATGTTTTTTCATGTTTCAATTTTCCATTTAATTTGAGTGCATGTATTGTGAATCTTGAAACTTTCAGACTCAAACTTATGTAGTCTGATAATATCATGTCACTGGCATTCCTATGAAACTTTACTTTGTCTGGGGCACCAATGTTTTCATAATGCATCTTGATTTCAGACAGTTTATAATCATCTTCTTTTGCTATATTAAACATCTTTCTTTCCACATCCCTGACTGAGAGCGGGGAATCCTTATGCTGGGAGATATTCTTCACTTCGGGAAATAATTCTCTTATTTTACTATTGGCCATACTTCCCTTCACAACATACTAGTTCATTAAGTCTTCTTTGGACTGATAAACTGCCCTAGGTGTCTTGCTATATACATGTTTCTTGTTGTAAAAAACCCTTGAGCTTCTTTCACTTTGTGGAATGCTTCTTGTCCCATCCTCTTCGTTCTTTCTTGCACTTTCCACCATCTCGATGCTCGTTTTCTCTATAGGTTCTTCTCCTTCCATGTCCACTATCTGAACAAATGGTGTGACTTTCATTTTCTTGAGAATATTTTGCTAAATACTGGCACCCAATTCCTTTGAAATGCTCCTCTTTTTATAACCACTCACCTTTGGAGATTTAAAAATCAACCTTGGAGAATTTTTTTGTATCTGGATCTGCTGAGGGGAAGACTCTATTTGTTTGGTCTGATCATGTTGCAAATTTACCTCCATATCTACACAGGTTTCCAGATTAGACAATATGTTAGCACTGAAAGACACACTTTGACTGTTAAAGTGTAAGCTCAACACCCATTAGAATGTAAAATATAATTTTTGTGTTGAATAGGTGGATCTACAAGATGGAGAAAGAAATGGAGAGGGAAACAAACTAAAGATCAGTAGGCTACACCAATGGGCAGTGGATTCACAAACATTCTACTCATCGAAGGTACTAAAAATGCTCAACAAAAAACAAGATTATATGCTGATAGGTGGAATAATGAAGAAGGAAAACATAACATATAATGTTCACTAAACAAAGATCCTCTCAATTTAATGAATCAACAAATACTTGACTATAGAGAATGACTGATGGGAAAAATATAGTAGATCCTTTGTTGCTTAGGGATTCATAAATCATTGGCATCCTTTGATCCTTAAATATATAATATATTCAAATAAGAAGATATATAAAAATAATAATTAAAATATGAAATCACAGCTCTCATGAGTCTCCAATAGCAGTAAGGCTTACAATCATAAAATGCCCACAGGCTTACAAATGAACACACACATGAAAACTACCTGTTATAGATCTCTAGCCTCTCTTGTCTCATGAATCCCCTTCTCCAAGAGATCTCTCCTTCCTTAAATAGAAAATATCATCCAAATAACCTTAATAGGTCAAATCCCATCTCCTTGATTGGATTCTAATCCTTGGAGATAGGTGGAAACAATCAAAGAGGCAAAAATCCAACAAACTGTTAATTTTCAGGAATTTGTTGGAAGTCATTAATAAATTGTTTCCACCTCATTACATGAATCCTTTGATGGAGATAAAACTTAGTTGTAGGTGTCCCTCGACATCTAAAAGATCCATTAGAATCAATTTGAATCCTCCTTAATAGGTGGAAACCTCCCAACAAGGCGAATATCCAAACTGTGACTACTACAGGAAATTTCGTAGCGTCATTGTAAAACAGTTATTCACATTCAGTAGTGCCACTTCTATGTATAATATATCAAACCATAACACATTTTGAAAAAATGAGAGAGGTTTTTTTTATCTATTATGTGATGAACAAAAACCTCCTCCAATTTTCAAAACTACCTACTCATTTGTTCATAATCCAAATTTTAAGTTAGTCACTCAAAACTAGTAGAAGCATCCTTGCAAAATAAATCTGCACAATTTCGTCTCTGTCAAAATTTTGGTAGTGCCCACCTGTGTGGCCGCGTGCAATTTGGTAGCGCCATCATAATTCGCAACTACATCACTTCAACATTGACAAATTTGGTAGCATCCGACATGAAAACAAATTTAGTAACAACCTATGGAATTCATAGCGCCATCATTACACTGCTTAACAGATTTGGTATCATTTTAGGTAGTAAGATGGAAGACCATGCTATATAGACAATTCTGTAGCGCCATGGCACTATGGAATTTTTGTGCTCTTTGGTATGATGAGACTAATCAAGAACGATGAGTTGATAGGTTATAATCTTGTATGTCCCTCTAGAGGTTATTTAGTTGCTTATGGAGAGGCAAGCCTCTTCTGGCTGCAAATTCTTGTGCTAACATAGGCTCCATGGGGGATAGAGTAATCACTATGAGGCTCTAAGAACTCTTGTAGTTTCAGTTGATTATCCTAGGGATGCTGCCAACATTTAACCTCTGCAATTTTCTTTGATCTATGACCTTCAACTGAAACTAAATGTAAATGAAAATTGAAAATCACAAAAATGATGAAAATGATGCTTGTCCAGCAAGATTATTGCACACACCTACTCTAATTATTGGGAAAATGAAGAATTAAAGTTACATGAAACAACCAATGAATCCTTTTCATCATTTTTTCAACTGTTTGAAGCTTTGAAATGTGCTTCCTTAAGCACCAGAGATAATTTCTACTTGAAGTCATGTCAAAGAAACATTTGGCAATACACTTTCCATTGAAGAAATCAGTGATTTTAGGATCACTTGCTGCTTGCATACAGGATGCAAATGGATCTTGAAAAACATCATCAATACTTTCCCCTATGACATTTCTTTGCGTAAAAAGGAAAAGTACGGCATTAGGTCCTTCCTCCATTGTCCTTGGTTGTTGCATTGCTTGTTGATTTTCCGATTCATTCTCAATGCATATGGACTTGGTCCACTACTGGTCATGAGGTGTATTAGGGAAAAGGTTTAGTGATGCTTGTATTTCTTTAATTTAAACCTCTTTCATCAGCTCACTTGGCATTTGATATTGTCTTCTTGATGAAACTGAGATTTTGTCTTCAGGAGGAATAGGGGGTTGATAGGGAAGTTCATCACAATTAGAAGTTCTTGGGAAACTACATTATTCTATCTTATCTTCTGATTGTGAGGGATATTCATAATAGCTTTCCTTATGGTCCCAATTTCTCAGTTTTTCACATTCTAAACTTTGATTATCATCATTTTCTTCTTTCTCAACAACAAAAATATGACATGAGGGTTGAAACAAGCTATTGTTTCTTTGATTGGAAGAGTACTTCTCTTCTATAAGGTATTCAACATAATTTTCATGGAAATCATCTTCATAATCATCATACAAAGGTGAATCAATGACCATTTGGCTATTAATGGCTCAGGGGATTAGTACAATAGATGGGACAACTAGTTGTTCAGGGAAAACATCCTCATAGTCATCAAAACATGACAAATCATGGCACACTGGTTCATTAACAATAGGAGGGATTACAAAAAAAATTGGTAAGATATGAATTTGGCCATGACAAGTTGCAACACCATCCTCATGATGAAATAACTCTGAACCTAAGATGACCTCTTGACTTGAAGAATCAAGAAAAGGAGTAGAAAAGGATATGATGGATTGTCCATATTGATCTTTCTCTTGGGGACCTAGATTTTGACATGAATGATGCATTTGTTCTTCAAATTTAGGAAAATCATTATGAAACTCATCATCTAATTCCTTCTCTCTACAATCATCCCCTTCATCATCACTGATAGAGGAATCACTTGTTGAATCCTGAATATATGATGCATAACCCTTACAAAAATTCTCAAAAATTCTTTAATATGGATTAATTATCTTGAAATGAGAATAAAAAACATCATGAAAGTCATTCAAAGAGGAAATACTAGAAGCAGGGAGTATTCTTTACCATTTCCTCCCATAGCCTTCCAATGAATACATGAAAATTTTCATCAATATATCTTCATGATGGATGTCAAGCTACTGCATCAAAGCATGAAATTCATGAACATTCTCAACAAGGTTTTCATTATCACCTTCATAAAATATGGGCATTATATCTTTCCATTCATCAATTTGAGGCACAAGATGTGGATAACCATCTATGGCTGAGAAATTGAGTGGGGAAAAGCTCCTTGCCAAGATAGCCTTCATATCCATTTAATTTGTCTCATTCCAGTGGAGTCACCAACAGATTCTGAACAATGGAGTTGCCATGTAGAATGTGCAGTCTTAAAGGTGTCCAACTTTAGTCACCATCTAAAGCTAGAGCTGTGCATTGTTATTCTTCCTAGGGAGCTTTTCAAACTACTCAAATTTGTCCCCGGCAACAACACCAAAAATGTTAGCAATGAAAGTCACACTGTGATTGCTAAAGTGTAAGCTCAACACCCATCATAATGTAAAAGATAAATTTGGTTTTGAATAGGTGGATCTGCAAGATGGAGAAAGAAAGGGAGAGGGAAGCAAATTATAGATCAGTAGGCTACACCAATGGGAAATGGAGTCACGAACATTATACTCATCAAAGGCACTAAAGCTGCTCAATAGAAAACAAGATTATATGTTGATAGGTGGAAGAAAGAAGAAGGAAAACATAACATAGAATGTTCACTAAACAAATATCCTCTCAATTTAATGAATCAACAAATACTTGAATATAGACAATGACTGATGGGAAAAATACAGTAGATCCTCTGCTTCTTAGGGATCCATAAATCATTCGTAGCCTTTGATCCTCAAATATGAAATATATTCAAATAAGAAGATATATAAGAAAAATAATTACAATCTAAAATCACAACTCTCATGAGTCTCCAATAGCAGTAATTATTACAATCATAAAATGCCCACAGGCTTACAAATGAACACACACAAGAAAACTACCTGCTACAACTCTCTAGCCTCTCTTGGCTCATGAATCCCCTTATCTAAGAGATCTCTCCTTCCTTAAATAGAAAATATCATCCAAATAACCTTAGGAGGTCAAATCCCATCTCCTCCATTGGATTCTCAGCCTTGGAGATAGGTGGCAAAAACCAAAGAGACAAAAATCCAACAAACTGCTAATTTTCAGGAATTTGTTGGAAGTCATTAATAAATTGTTTTCACCTCATTGCATGAGGCCTTTGATGGAGCTAAAAATTAGGTGCAGGTGTCCCTTGAAATAAAAATGAACCTTGAGAAACTATACGAATCCTCCTTGACAGGCGGAAACCTCCCAACAAGGTGAATATCCAAACTGTGACCGCTACAGGAAATTTCGTATTGCCGTTGTAAAACAGTTATGCACATTCGGTAGCACCACTTCTATGTCTAGTATATCTCAAACCATAACACATTTTGAAAAATTGAGAAAGGTTTTTGTTATTTAGTATGTGTTGAACACAAACTTCATCCAGTTTTAAAAAATACCTTCTCATTTGTTCATAATCCAAGTTTTAATTTAGTCACTCAAAACTGGCAAAAACATCCTTACAAAATAACTCTACACAATTTGGTCTCTATCAAAATTTCGGTAGCGTTCGCCTATGTGTCTGCGTGAAATTTGGTAGCACTATCATAATTTGTAGCTACATCACTTCAACATTGACATATTTGGTAGCATCCTACATGAAAAAAATTTTGGTAACAACCTATGGAATTTATAGCACCATCATTACACTGCTTAATAGATTTGGTAGCATTTTAAGCAGTAAAATGGCAGACCATGCTAAATAGACAATTCTGCAGTGCCATGGTGCTATGGAATGTCTATGATCTTTTGTATGATGAGACTAATCAAGAGCCTTGAGTTGATATGTTAGAAGCCTATATATGCCTGTAGAGGTTATTTAGTTTCTTATGGAGAGGCAAGCCTCTTCTGGCTACAATTTCATGTGCTAACATAGTCCATCAAATCCTTCAACATGCTCATGCTCCTAGGGGCCTTCTCTTCTCATCAATATTCTCTTTGATATGATCTGATGTGGGTCGTGTTTCCTCCCTTGTAACTATGTAAACCTGAATTCACTGATTTTGTTTTGGACTTGAGGTAAACAAGACTTGTTCTTTACCACAAAGGGTCCCATCATGAAAGGAAATTTTAAGTTATATGCCTTGTGCGTTTTCAGAAAATTCTTTGTCTCTGAAAAGATCCTTTGTCTGATGAACTCTAAAGAAAATAATTTGGGAGTTAAAAAGACTGATAAAAGGTAAGGTCCTTCTTGATAACCAAATACCCAAATCACAGTAGACTGTATGAATATCATCCAATCTCCCACCCTGCTTTATGGATTTGGTTGCAAAGAGATCTTCATCTCTTCCAAAACCCTTGGTAGGTCTGTGCCAAAGATGAGACTATAAACCTTGGACATGATCTTGTTTATGAAAATAATCATGGTGATCCTTTTGCATTCAGTTGAGATGAATACAGTCTTAGGGAATTCTATCTTATTCGATTCCAAGAACATTCTCACCAAATGCGTGTAGTGTCTGAAGTGTATCAATGAATTGAAATTTACCAGTTGTTGGTGCATATTGTTAGGAATAAACTTTTCAAAACTTATACAAACTGACTGACTAGACTCTGACATGAAAAATCTCAACAGGAAACCCAACATGACTTCTACTACAAACTTGTGTTATCCAATCCTAAAATTTGACTAAGCAGGGAATAAGACCACTGGACCTCAATAATCATAATGACTACATTGATAGGAAAAAAAACACTCTCAGAATGGTGTTCAGGTTTAACAATGGTTTTGCAGAAACATGGTGTTTACTTCTGAGGGACATTCTCTATAGACTATAATCACTTTCTCTTCCTCAAAGGGCTCTAACACTGTGGAGGAAGACTCTGGTATATTGAGGGTATGTCAAATTGATGGACTATCTACTTCACATAAGACTTCTGACCCTAACTTATTTAAAATTACCTTTTCTTCCTATGAATACTGCTCGATGCACCATCTTACGAACTCTGGGAAAGGGAAAATTAATTCTACAACATAAGGGGTAATGGAAGCTTGGGCCGCTCCAAGGAAAGGTATCCATTTTCCAACATTATCTAGAAGATTGGCTTTGGACATAGAAATGGGTGAAAATATTAATTCTGTGTCAAATACATCCGAGTCCCTTTCAATTAGGGCTTCTTCTTTAGAGGCAAAGTCTTTCTCTATTATGGATGAAACGACAGGGTTGGTGGCCATGATGAAAAATACCTGTAACTCGGTAGAGAATGTGCAGAACGGGTTCACCATTTATCTTTAATTTCGAGTGGGGGTTTTGCGCCACTTTTCAAATGTTTGAGTGCTTTGAAATATTATAGAATAATGACCTGGGGCCCTCCTTTTATACGTGTTTTTCAATATCGGTGATTGGAGAAAATGGTTTTGAGTAGATCGCTTTTTTCCCTGATGTGCCTCTAATGGTGCCACACATCCAAGAAATGAGACCTATTTTCCCCGTCCTTCCTTCAAAAAATTATCCTCTGCGCTACTTAAATGCCTGATATGTGTCTCGACCATCGATCTGGGCCACTCCAAGATCTATATAGTCCATCAGGTCTCATCAATTTTCGATATCGGAGGTCGGAGAAAATGGTTTTGGGTAGACCACGTTTCGCCCGATGTACTTCTAGTGGCACCATGAATCCACTAAACGAAACCATGGTATGCTCCCTGAACCTCTCTCACATAATTAAACCTCATGCTATTTCACTGCCCAATATGGATCTCGAACGTTAATCTGGGCCACCTCAAGATCTATGGTCCACCAAGCCCCACCTTTCACACCTTTGCTATATTTATCCAAATGCCACCATATGTGACCTTATCCTCCAAACAATCATGCTTTCATAGCGATGTATCTCTTTGCTAAATTTCCGAGACTTAGATCCTATCTGAAAATTTCTATGGTTATAACACCACTTACCATTCACGAAGTGACACAAAACATAGATCCGAGGACATTTGATATCATCCCTGACCGTTGGATCTACATCATGGTCATTCCAACGTTGACCACTCCGAGTGAAAGGGAGTGTTAAGAAAGTGGAACCCCCAAACGTTGAACTCATGAAGTGACAAGAATAGTAGATTCAGGGATGCTTCGTGATCTCCCATGACCGTTGGATATACACTGCGGTCATTCCGGTGTTGACCACTCCAGGAAAAATGGAGTGTTAAATGGGTAGAAACCCTAAACGTCGAAGTCATGAAGCAATGAGGATCATCGATCTAAGGCCACATCAGGATCCCTCATGACCGTTGGATATATACCATGGTCATCATGGCGTTGACCATTCCAGGAGTAGAAAGGAAAATATGCAGCAGATCCCCCAAACACCGCAATTGCTAAGAAACAGAGGAGGTAGATCCATGGATTTATGTAGACCCATCTCGACCATGGGATATAAGGAGTATTGTGAGGATGTTGGTGGGATTTCGGACTTCGGAGGTCCATGGGATTTCGCATATAAGAGAGGATAGAAACTCCTGGAGGTTTTCCATCCATAGCGAAGTGGAATGTTGATGTCATCTAGGTTGACGTGGACCCTTGTTAGGCACACTATGTGTCACTTGGATTTGTGATTTTGACAGAATTGATATGCCCATTATAATGGAACACATCACCCATTGATGTGGTCATGTGTCATCTCTGTCCCTTGCCATGTGTCAACCCTGGTGCATGCTCGATTGGCCTTAGAGTTGGTAGAATACCCCAGGGTACTGGGACTTCGAAACTTTGAGAAATTTAGGATGTTGGGGTAAATTCGATCAAAGGCCCGGATCCACCTATCCCTGCATTTGTGTTTAATGTGTCTCCACGTGTATGTGTGGACCCTTCAGGCATCGGATAATTATCAACTCTGGAGGTTTGGAGTGGTGTGATCTGAGGAATCGAAAAGGGCCAAAGGCCCGTATTTTCTTTCCCACTCTTGCAACCTATCGAACAATCTAAATACAATTAATTGAATGAGAAGGGACCCTCTTTAGGATTTTGAAATTTGGGGGATTTGGGTTCATGAGCACATGAGGAGGAATTTCTATGAATTCCAAATAATTAGGCACTAATTAATATTAATGAATCCAAGTATCTTGTAGATTTCAGTAAAGATTGGGATTTTGTTGTGTTAATGGTTAATTAACCTAGTAGAAATATAGGAGCTAGAAAAAATTCGACTCCGGGTTGGATGGGACTTATATAATATGATGATGTGTAGTGTCAAGTGATAGGGAGTCATGTGGGTGCCATGTGGTTGTAAGGGAATCCAATTAATAAATTCTTAAATAACCTTGAAGGGCCATAACTTGCAATCCAAATCTTGGATTTGAGCATGGTAGCAATCGTTGGAAATCTCTTGATGAATAGAAGAGGATGGAGATCTCGGGAAGAGGATTCAATATTATTAAGTAAAGTGAAATTTCTATGCCCCATCCCAATAAAGTGTACTTAGGGGTCGGGTGTGTTAGAAATTGGTATCAGAGTGGGCAACAACACTTGGCCTGCTTGGGCTCAGGAACGAGTCGCATAAAAATGTTATTAGGGAACTTTTAAGGGTAACACCCTATCTTACCCCCTTTCATAAGAAACCTATTTAAACCACTGTTGAAGAGAGGAATGAGACTTTATATTGTTTTTATATGTTTTGAGAGTCTAAATTGTGTGTTTCTAGTGTTCCACATAAAAAAGTTGATTTCACCTTACAAATTTTATGTGTTGTTCATAAACTAGTACATAATTAACTAACAAAATTTTTTTTATCAACACTCAAGAGGTCAGTGGACAGAAGGAAAAATACATCGTGAAGGATGGTGACAAACCATGAGTTGGGGGAAATCTCCCACAATATAGAAGAAGAATCCGTTGAGAGGAGGGTGATGGAAACCCCTCTAGATTTGCCTGAAACTATAAGAAGCCTCATGGAAGAATTACAAAGTTGTAAGGATGAAAATGAAAGGTTGATAAAAGAACATGAAAATAAGACCGAAATTAATGGAGTCCTACTTCAAAGCCTATCAAATATACAAAGACAATTTCAACATGGACCAGAAGCTACCCATGTGGATAGAAATCATACTAAGAAGATTCAAAGTCCAACTTAGATACATAATCATGGTCCTAAAAGTGGCCACACAAGGAGGATCACCTCAAAGAAGGCCCAACATGGAGCCAAGAGACAATCAACGGAAGAATCCTTTGGTGAGGAAACAAATGAATCCAAGGAATCCTGTAGTATAAAAACTATTTCACATTCCTAGAGAAAAAGAAATAGGAGGAAACATTCCAAGGGCCATGACTTTGAAGAGTTTAAGAAATCCAAACCACCCACTTTCGATGGAGAAATTAAGAATGGGGAAGAATCATAAGTTTTGCTACTAGGATTGAAGAAGGACTTCAGAGTCCATGACTACTCTGAAAACTTAAAGGCTCAAATAGCCATTTTCAGCCTGAATAACAAGGCCTCCATTTGGTGGGAGAACCTTAGGAATATAAAAGGAATCCATGAGAAATACTTTTCATGGAAACAATTTGAGAAATACCTCAAGAAGAATCATTTGTCAGAGAAATACTTTGATGGAAAGACCAAGGCATTCTATGAACTCAATATGGGACAACTCACAATAGATGAATATATCAATAAATTTCTTGAGTTGATAAGGTATGTGCCCTACATAAAGGATGAAAAGGTAAATATGCAAATATTTATTAGTGGACTACCTCAATCCTTCCGAGACATAATTGAATTTGATGAGCCAAAGACTTTAGAAGACACTATCTGGAAGGTAAGGTATTCCTATGAGAAATTCAAGAATAATATAAAACCTCATGAGGACTAGAAGAAGAAAAGTAATTTGGGATTCAATAACAAGGGTTTGAAATCCTCAAGATTTAAGAACCATGGGAAAATTTCTAATATGTGCCTTCCTACTAAAAGTGTATATCAACTGAATTTCCCATCTTAGAGTGGTAATAAACCCTTTGGAGTAGCTGTATGTAAGACGGCTAACACAAAAAGAGAACACTTGAAATGTTGTGGTAGTGGAGAACAACAATCGTTGAGGGATTGTCAACATAGGAAACATAACAATAGGAGGGTCTACAATGTCCAAGAGGATACCAAAGTCAATGATGTGGCTAGGAGCATGCCACAAATTTATGCAGCCTTGGAGAATAGAGAAGCTGACCACCAAGCTTCAGTGTTGGAGATGGAAGGTATGCTTTCCAACCATCTAGTTTCAATTTTAATTGACCCTGGTTCTAATATGAGTTATGTTTAACCTCAAGCTATTGAGAAATGTAAATTACAACAAGTAAAACATGTTAAATCATGGCTGGTACAACTAGCCACTAGAACCAAAAGAAAGGTAACATAGGTAATACCAACATGCCAATTCATTATGAATGGATTATCCACCCAAGCAACCCTAAACATGATCCCTTTAGGATCTTGTTACCTATTTATTGGCATGGACTGGTTGGTTGCCCGTAAAACCAAGTTGGACTGTTACAATAAAACTTTGGAGTGTGAAGATGAAGAAGGGAGAAAAATAACCCTACAAGGAATTCAAAATCCTATCTTAGTGATACAAATATCCACCGTTCAGTGAGACAAATAATCCTACAAGAATGTACTTTGTATTCATTAAACATATTTAACTCTATTGAGAACAATAAACCAATCCTAGAGGACCATTCCATATTAAGAAAATATAAATATATGTTTCCAAAAGAGGTACCATGTCTACCTCCAAGAAGAGATATTGAATTTTCAATAGAACTTGTACCAGGAGCGGTGATAGTGTCTAGAACACCCTATAGAATTAGTACACCAGAGATAGTTGAGCTAAAACTATAGCTAAAGGAGATGTTGGAAAAAGGATACATTAGGCCTAGTGTGTCTCCATGGGGAGAACTAGCCTTGTTTGTGAAAAAAAAGGATGGAACACTCAGGTTGTGCATAGACTATAGACAACTCAATAACATGACCATTACGAATAAGTATCCATTTCCAAGGATCAATGATTTGTTTGACCAGTTAAGCGGTGCTATGATTTTCTCCAAGATTGAATTGAGGTCTGGATACCATCAACTCCAAATTAAGAATGAATAAATCCACAAAAAAACCTTTAGGAAAATTTATGGGCACTATGAATTTGTGGTGGTGCCATTTGGGCTTACCAATGCACCAACCACTTTTATGTGCTTGATTAATAATGTACTTAGTAAGTTCCTGGATGGATTTGTTTTGGTTTTCATTGATGATATCCTAATATATTATAAGAGTAGGGAAGAACATGAGGAACATCTCAATTTAGTGCTTCAAGTGCTAAGAGAACATCAACTCTATGCTAAGTTTAGTAAGTGTGACTTTTTCCAAAAAAAATTCCATTAATTAAGCCATGTTATTTCGGAAGAAGGAGTGGCAGTTGATCCTGAAAATATAAAATCCATTATAGATTGTCCTACCCTGAAGGATGTATCTGATATCAGATCCTTTATTGGCCTAGCAGGATAATATAGAAGTTTCATAAAGGTATTCTCCAAGATCGATTTCCTAATCACCTCCCTTCATAAAAAGGGAGTTAAATTCATTTGGACACCTAAATGTGAAGAGATATTCCAACCACTGAAATACCTCCTAACTAATGCACCTGTGCTGAATATTGTAGATACAAATAAGAAGTTCCTTGTGTGTACATATTCATGCAAGTAAGGGCTCGGAGGTGTCCTTATGCAAAAAGGACATGTGATTTGCTATGAATCCAGAAAATTGAATGATCATGAAATCAATTATGTGACACATGATCTGGAGTTGGATGTCATAGTACATGCTTTAGAAATGTGGAGGCATTACCTCCTAGGTAGAATATTTTTTATTATGACAGACCAGAGTGGGTTGAGATATATATTTGATAAACCAAAACTCAATGCTATAAAAGCTAGATGGATGAATCTCTTTAGTGAGTTTGATTTCAAAATAAAACATATCAAAGGAAAATAAAATAGGGTGGTTGATGCCCTCAATAAAAGTATGAAATTGATTCACTTGGAAGATGTAAGAAACTGTGAATCAGATGTCAAAGAGAGAGTCAAAAGTGCATAAGAAACAGATGCATTTTCAAGACTATGAAATCATACTTAGAGAAATATCCCCAAGGGATTAAGTATGAGGGTTATTAATTATTGAATGATGTCTTGCTAACATACAAAGGTAGGTTGTGTATTCCAAATTGTGATGACTTGAAGAGGTTCATAATGGATGAACTACACAAAAGACCATATACCAGTCATCCTGGTTATTAAAAAATGATCACAACCACTAGGAAACTATTTTATTCGCCCAGACTGGAAAATGACATAGTTGATTACTTAGCTAAGTGTCTAGAATATCAGAAAGTTAAGGTAGAGAACCAACATCTAGAAGGATTGTTGCAGCCCCTACCAATCCCAGAATGGAAATGGGAAACCATCTCCATGCATTTCATCACAGGGTTACCAAAATCAACCAAACATATTGACGCCGTGATGGTATTTGTGGACAAACTAAGAAAGGTTGCTCACTTTATTTCTGCCAAATCAAATTGCAAGGAAATATATATTTCCAGTATTTTCATGAAAGAAATATTTAGATTGCATGAGTCTCGGGGATGATTTTAGGGGCTAAATTTTCTCATGGGCTAATTTTCCATGGTTTTTCCAAAACCGAGATTCGCTATTTTAAAAATGATTGGCCCAAATTCTATAGGATAGAATTATTTTACCTTAAAAATCACCAAAAAGTTATAAAAACTATATAAAATCCTTAGAAATTTGAATATTTTTACAAAAATATCGTGAATCATTTATAGTTGGCATATGAAGGCTTAGTAAGATTCGTCGAGGTTTCTAGATTTAAAAATAAATTTCCATCCTTAAAATCATCCCTATGCATAACATGCCTAAGGAAATCATATCCAACAGAGATACCAAATTTACTTCAAACTTTTTGAAATCTGTGTTTGTTGGTTTTGAAACTAAATTACTATTTAGTACAACATATCACCATCAAACTAGTGGGAAGATAGAGAGGGTAAACCAAGTATTATAGGAAATTTTAAGGATGCATGTAATGCATCAATCCAAGAAGTGGGAAGACTACCTACCACTAGAAGAGTTTGTCTATAACAATCACTATCAAGAGTCATGAAATATCAACCCTTTTGAGGCCCTCTATGTTAGACAATGCAATATTCCAATCAGCTGGAATAACCCAGTGGAAAGAATTAAAATCAATCTAGATATGCTAAAGGAAATGGAACAACAAGTAAATAAGATAAAACAGAATCTGGAAATAGCTCACGATAGAAAGAAAAGCTATGCAGACAGAAAAATGACTCCTAGAGAGTTCAAAGCAGGGTATCATGTGTATCTCCAAGTTAGGCCCAGAAAAAGTTCCTTGAGAACGAGAGCTTGTGCCAAGATAGAACCACGTTATTGTGGACCCTTTGAAATTTTGGATAGAGTGGGACCTATAGCATATAGTCTATAAATTCCTCCCACAGTGAAGGCACATAATGTTCTGCATGTTTCGTTATTTAATAAATATGTACATGATTCTAATCATATAATTGATTGGTCTGTGATTGTTATCAGAGAAATCGGTAGGTGCGGACACTAACTGATCTCCCTAGATCCACCTAGATCTAGAACAAAACACACCAGAACATGATGTTTTCCTTAAGTTTTAGATATTGAATTTACTAACTAAAGAGGGATGGGTGACATACCATTTAATTGCCGCTTCCTCTCACCATCGCCATCCTATCTCCGTTCCAATGCTCATACAATGATGATCCTGCAAAACAGCACAACCAACCAAAGTGATAGCAATAGCAAAAACTCAATATAAACATATGTATGTGATCAAGGAATCATACAATAAAACACAACAAGCTTTATAGGAAAGAATCATATTACTGTATCATATTAAATGTGAAAGAGAGATTACAAC
>JZKD02S2365969.1:9904-30451 GCA_000966675.3 Picea glauca | reverse complement strand
ATCCAGAAATAGCTTGAACAAAACTAAAACTATTCTATTTTAAGGGGGATAAAAAGTAAAGTCTGCATTGAGACTCCACCAAAGGTTCTATCTTCATGCTCTTTCTTTTAGAATGTGTGTTTCCACAGTATATCATATTGTTCAAGCGATTTCTGGATAATCACTTTGTATAAATGTTTACATTTTCAGTGGACACTTCACCCATCATTACGAACTAGAGTGCCCACTCTAAAAGTTGAACGTTTCAAAACATTCACACAGTCATTATCCAAAAATAGGTTGAACAAAACTAAAACTATTCTATTTTAATATGTTATGCAATTTTATCTCATATGTTATAAAATGAAAGAACTTAGAAAATGGAGAAGTTAAAAAAACTGAAGAAAGAAAGAGGATTGATCTATTCATGTCTTTTTTCTGAACTGGGTTTGGGATTGTAGATAGGACAGACTGACTTGTTGGTGCCACTGAGAATGAGATTCTTTGGGTACGAGAAAGCTGACTCGTACCGGCATTGATACAGAAGAAGTAGGGGCACGATAGGCATGGTGGGTTGTTACGTACGAGAAGGCAGCAGTTTTGTTTAGGCTTAAGATGTGTGATTAGGTGTATATGTAGGCCTACGTGCCTCATAATATCAGACCGAGACGGATGTTACATATCTGGTCTGTTTTTGATTGTGATGTCTGCAGTAATATCTCGTCCCAATGCATGAATGACGGTTGTCATGGAGTATAGTTCAGGCCTGTACATATACCAAAGATAGGATCCCCTCTGGGAGAAAAAAGCATTATGAGTTGAAAGGATGGATTATTATGGGATAATTCCAATACGCAGCAGGGAATTCATGGCTGAAAAGGAGCTTTCCGTGAGCTAATAATATGTTTGTAGTACAGAAACTCCCTGCCATCCACTTTCAATATTTTAAAAATACCAGAGCATTGTTCGCCGTGTGAAAATCAGTCTGCCCATAAGTAGTTTGAGTTTGAACTCCGGAAAGAAAAAACCATATTTCAGTCTCTCCATAAGCAGTTTGAGTTTGAAATCCGGAAGGAAAAAACCATATTTCAGTCTGCCCATAAGCAGTTTGAGTTTGAACTCCGGAAGGAAAAAGCCATATTTCTAAATATGGCAAACTATAACAGCAAACCACATATGAGACGCCGTTAAATCTGCCCCTTTTTAGAACTTGGTCTGACGTCTGGAAGCCGAAAACCACCGCCACCGAAACCGAAAACCACCTCACCCTGACCGCCGTGATATATACCGTTTATGAGGACAATTTTTTCAGTTTGATTTTTTTTGAAATTGGTGAGAAATAGAATAGTTGTATTTGCAGATTTGAGTGGTTAAATTTGCATAATGATATACAGTCTGAGTGGGCCTAATGGTTAAGAACACGTGTTTCTTCTTAAGAGGTCACAGGTTCAAATCCAGAGGGGGTAGGGTATCTATACCTTCGTAGACTTTACCAGTCAAATAGCTGGGCGAAATAGATTATTATTATTACTAGCACAGTCATATAATTTATGACTGATAAACACCGAAAAACTGTTGAAAAACAGTGAATTGCCTGGGAGATTGATACCCCGTTTCAATTGTTAGTGCCTAAGATTTGTATATCGACGCAGAAATGAGTGACCTGAGCGCTTTTCCCAACTATTCAGAGAGGAAAATGGAGAAGACACAAAAGCTGGGGAATGAAACACTCCACCCTCATGCGGAAAATGAAATGCTCAAACATGGTAAGCTCAAAGGTTAATCATTCAAATATGGTAATCTCAAAGGTTAATCATTCAAATTTGGTGAGAAATAGAATAGTTATATCTGCAGATTTGAGTGATTAAATTTGTATAATCTGAATGCTTCGGAGTTTTCCAACACACTAAATTTATTTATACATTCAAAATACAATTTAAACAACAAAAAATAATATTTTTGTTCAAATTTATATCGCTAAATAAAAAACCCTAAAAATAAAACTTTTAACCAACATCTATATATAAATATATATATTTAATATATTTGCAATATTTCGCTTAAGGTGCATCCCCTCTCCGTATATGACCATTTTTAATCTTGGATTTAAAAGGGTGTCAACATCTGTGGTGTATATTTCAATGCTTTTACATCTCGACCATCCTTTTCAAATTCCATAGATTCCTTCAATGTGCTTAAAAATAAATATCATATTTAGATGCCATATGTAAGGTCCTTAATTATGATTGCTTTATTTAAGTTAAAAAAAGAACTTTTAGAACAAATGCATCATCATTACAATGCATTAAATTTCTTCCTTCCACCTAATATATTGTGCAAAGGCTAAATGTAAAATTCGTGTCGCGAGTTTCGTGAATATATATGAACATCACTATGTAATGTAACGCCGTAATGTAATGGAGGTGGTTGAAAAATTAGTTATCATATATATAAAAAAATTTGGGACATCATATCGAGACTTATTCCTTCATAGGAAAAGGGAATAGTAATTTTATTTTGAAAATTAATATTGGAATTTGGAATTCCACTATTTAATTATTTTACGTAACAGTTATTATTAATGGATCTTAATGTATATATGAGGTTTTAATGCACATAATTTAGAGGGGTTTCTTTACGTATCCTTTAGGGGTAGGTACTTTTGTGTTGATGACTCACTCTCATTATTCTCAAGGGTGAGGCTAGGGATGGGTGTTGTAGGATAATTACACTCTACAGGAGTTATCTCTTTTAGGCTCTCTCTAGATCTAAAATAGAATAGAGATACAAACAGTGGATCTTCCTAGATCTAAATCATACATGGAAATGACCTATAAGTGAATAGAATAAAATGACTTACCCAATGTTTTTGACGGTTGTCCTTGCATGTTCCTTTGTTGTTTGCTTTCTTGAATATGTCCTCCTCTCTTTGTGAACATGGATCTACACACATGAAAACACAAACGAACTCCTTTCACAAGATCAAACGTATCATGTATAGATTTATAATAGATCTAATGATATAACATGAAAATCTTAATTCTCTCTAAAGATTATGATAATCATATACAATCAAATAAGGGGGAAAGTCATGTGCATCTTCTATTGATCAAATGAAACAATTTACAACTTACAATCTAATAGCCTGATGAAGCCCTATCCAAACTCCTTACCCAAGTTTAGTGATTCATCAGATAGTATAAACCTACTTTTTCTTTTCCTCCTTTTTTTTCCCATGAGAGACCCTCAATATATAGGATGCAAGAGATGAGATGGTGGATAACTCTTAGACACTCAAAATAACAAGCTTCTCGAGGTCGAATTATGAGAAATACGAGCTTGATCCCATCTTGTTGTAACCATTCCTAATTTGAGAGTAACAGACCCGGTCGTGCCCTGCATTCTTGCAGAATGCGATCGATCACTATTTGCAAGAGAGCAAGGAGCGACCATCAATTTGGGTCGCAATCTGTAAAAGGATAGCTTGCGACCAAGCAAAAGGATGGTGTATACTCAAGGGAAAAGTGACATAACTCGGTGTTTCAGCCTGATAACCTCTAGAGAATATCAAAGTTGCAAATAATTGTATAGCAATGGGAGTGTGCATTTGTACTTCATTGTCACTTCCACCCACACTCTATATATCAAAGTGGGCGTATGGGTGAAGAACAAACTTCCACCCACACCTACACTAGCACTCCTACAATGAACATCAAAGTGGGGGTGGGAATAAAGAATGAATGCACACCCCAACTCCTCTACCCTCCTTGTGAGTGTGTAAGTGATGGTGTGCATTTGATTAAGTATGACAATGTTTTGAAGACCCCTTTGTTTTTAATTTTTGGTGTTAATCTTCATTTTTCAAAGTGTCTTCTCAATGTATCTTTGTTTCATGATGCCCTTGAATTGTCTTGATGACGATTTAACACGATGACAAGCCTTTTGTCAATTTATGATTACATCAAAGTTTATGCTTTTAAATTGTGTTCTGCATTTTCCTTTTTCCATAGACATGACCTTGCTCACTCATTAATGATTTTTTTGACAAGTTTGGTTCAAATATGATTTATGCATATCACATTTTGGCATTAGGTTAATTTTGTGTATGCATATTAGGTTGATGGTTCATGCACATTCGTGAGCAACTCATTACTCATTTCATTTGGGGATTTAATGGATTTTGAGCATTATGTGTAGGTGTCATGCCTTGAGGCTATGAGTGGTAGTGAAGATCAAATTTTGAGAATATACATATCCCAAGTTACATAGGATCATATGTAAGTTTGGTTAGGGATTTGCACATGGAGATGGTATGAAGAGGTGACGATCAAGGATCTAAGGTGTGTCACACTAAAGTCAAGTTATGTTTAATAATGCAATGACATAGCTAGACAACCTATTCAATTATGTTGCACAATTTACTATTTCACCACTGGAATTGATCCAGGTGAATATCAATGGCCACCCACCTATTCCAACTGGCTCAAAATAGTTTTCTAGCAACTTACTGCTTTTAGTAGTTTTTCGGTTCCTAAACTTCCGGAGCCATTTTGAGGGCCTAAATGAAGGTTTTTCGAGATCGAGCTCCTCAATGATAGCCAAAGACTCTCATTGAGCCCCCAAAATGAATCTCCTCGATGATACCTTTCCAACGAGTTATCGTGCACACAAATGGAGATCGTATGCCAAAGTTACGCCCTCGGGAAGTTAATACACCAAACTACCCAAAACGGGGCCCACAAAACTGTTGGCTTTTCATCTTCGGGGGTTAGGGTTTTGGATTTTATTTATGACAAAAATTCCTTTAGAGCCTCATTGTAAAATCATCTTCTTGTGAATGTGAGTAGTCGTCACATCTCTTCTCAGAGATAAGCTGCCACCATTCTAGCGAGTCTTTCACTCTATATTTTTACAATCTTCGTACATTTTTGCTCATTAATAGAAATTGTGTATTACTGTATCTCTGTGTTTATGATTGCATATCTGATACATTTTTGTTATATTATTGGATATCCGAGATATCTCTATACATTTCTTTATTATATCTCTGCTCTCATTTTGTGTTGAAAATAATCCAAATCACTGGTATCAGAGCAGGCTGCTTTTGATCATTTTTCAGTGCATGTCCCCGATGAGGTTCGAGTATAGCAAGTTGGGTCTCGAGCTTGTATCTCTTGTGGACAATCGCTCTCGCACACCCAAGAAACCCTCCATGGCGGAAGAAAAGAAAAACGACATAGCATAATATTTTATCAATTTGTTGCTTGAGCAAACTTTCACGCGACAGAGGGACGAAATGATGGAGAATTTTTCCCACATCCTTCAATGCCTGCCGATAGCAGTAGGCACATCTTCATCAAGAGACTACTTTGGAAGCACCCCTCCTTTCAAGGTACAAGTTAATTTTGATATTCTCGTATTTGAAGGTCAGATAGATGCAAATGCCCTAGACAAATGGATAAATATGCTAGAAAGTTATTTCTCTGTTCACAATTTTTCTGACAGGGAAACGATCACTTTCACACTTTTTAAGGCTCTTCCCCATGGCAAACATTGGTGGGAAACTTACTGGGAGAAAATTTCCACAGAGGAGTCTGGAATGTATGGGGCCGAGTCAGAGTTCACCAATACTTTCCATACATGAGATGGACCACACTGCATCAAGAGAGGGGCCAAGCCGTGCCTGAGTTCACCAATACCTTCCATACCTTGTGCACCAAGATGGGTATCAAGGACTCTAAGTGAAATTTGGTTCTGAAATACCGTGGGGCTCTACATAGATACATCAAAACTGAAATAGATTTTCTGGACATCTCATCATTCGGTGCTGCTTATTGATATGCTGTTAAAATCGAGCAAACATTTAAGAACAAGAACAAGTGGGAGTTTTGGTCTACAAATCCGCAACAACCAAAGTATGGTAAAGACGACCCTAACAACCAACCTTCTGAAAACCAATCCAAGCCACACGAAAAGAAGGGTAACAAAAAGATGAAGAAGGATACTAGAAAATGGTGTGATTTCCACAGAATCCCCTGGCACAACACCGATGAATGTCACTCAAGACAGTCATTGGTGGCCGATATCAAAGACAAGGAGCCGAACCCTGATTCAGAAAATACCTGTAGAAGACAGATCATCAACGCAAACCCCACTATTACTGTTGCGACCACAACAATTCAACCAGAAGAACTAACAGATCCTGAAGAGTGGGAATGCCTCTTTCATTCACAGATGTGGGTGAAGGGGACCTCGTTGCATTTCATTGTTGATAGCGGAAGCCATAAGAACCTCATCTCAACAGAGGTCGTCAAACAATTGAGATTGTCTACAACACCACACCCACAACCATATAACATTGGGTGGCTTCGCCAGGGACAATATCTCTATGTCAACTAACAGTGTCGATTGTCATACAACATCCAACCCTTCAAGGATGAGGTATTATGTGATGTTTCCCCACTAGATGTCTATGATGTTCTTTTGGGCCGACCATATATGTGGAAGTGCCATATTATTTATGAGTCTCGACCCCATAGTTTCATTGTTACTCTGGGGGGTCACCTCTATAGGGTACCAGAGGTAGTTCCAACTACTGTCCCACCTAAAAAGTGCTGCAAGGTGGTATCTCATACAACAAAATTCAATTTCTTCACAATCTGTTCAAAAGGTGAACAAAAGAACACCACAACCACTGCAGCCTCAGCTAAGCGCAAGGATTCCTTCTGCACACAGTCATCTCATGTAGCCAGACTGGTTAAAAAGGTCCAACCCTTCTAGCCACAAGTTCGTGACAACCTTCATTAAGCCAAACAACATAACTTCTCCAACAAGTCAAGCAGATCATCAAGGTTTAGATTCAACAAACGATTTCATCTCTTCCCCGGGAACTCAATGCAATGAAGACTGTTGCTTCCTAAGGAGGGAGGATTGATCCAGGTGGATATTAGTGGCCACCCACTTATTCCAATTGGCTCAAAACAGTTTTCTGACAACTTAATATTTTTAGCATTTTTTCAGTTCTTAAACTTTCGGAGCCATTTTGAGGGCCTAAATGAAGGTTTTTCGGGATCGAGCTCCTCAGTTACAGCCAGAGGCTCTCATTGATCCCCCAAAATAAATATCCTCGACGATACATTTCCAACGAGCTATGGTGCATCACAAACGGAGATTGTATGCCAAAGTTACGCCCCCGGGAAGTTGATACACCAAACTACCCAAAACGAGGTCCAAAAAACTGTTGGCTTTTCATCTTCCGGGGTTAGGGTTTTGGATTTTATTTATGATAAAAAGGCCTTTGAAGCCTCATTGTAAAATCATATTCTTGTGAATGTGAGTAGCCGTCACATCTCTTCTAAGAGATAAGCTGCCACCATTCTAGCGAGTCTTTCACTCTATATTTTTACGGTCTTTGTACATTTTCGCTCATTAATAGAAATGCATATCACTGTATCTCTGTGTTTATGGTTGCATCTCTGACACATTTTTGTTATATTATTAAATATTCGAGATATTTCTGTACATTTCTTTGTTATATCTCCACTCTCATTTCGTGCTGAAAATAATCCAGATCAATCGCGACAATATGCATCGTGGTAATTAGGTTTAAAGTGATGGGAACGTGAAAATGATTGATGGATCACACATGAAAAATGGATATTGAGTCTCATTTAATCATGTTATACCTATCCATGGTCACTTAAAATCTTGCAAATGAGTTTAAAGGAAAATAAACTAAATTGACACTTTTTTAAACAAATTGTTGGCATCGGACATCAACGAACCATTTCAATGAGTTAAAATCAATCAAGTGTTAGGGGATCTCATATATGCTAATGAACACATTAAAATTATATATAACAAGGATCAATGACGAGACAAAGGATATAATTTCGATAAAGCATCGTCTCAAACTTTTAATTAAAAATGTCTTTACGCATTAAAAAAGTGTTTGACTGAAATACTATTTTTATTTCCGAATGGGGTTATCGAAATCTACATGATGCAATTAATATAATTAGATTTTGACTTTGAAAAATAGTTAAACATGCTTTAATGAGTTCCTATCAACTAGTCTTACATAACTTAACTTATCATGAAATGTATATTTTTTATGTTCGTATGAGGTGTCCAACCATTAGTAACTTAACTTATCATGAAATGTATATTTTTTTTTATGTTAGTATGAGGTGTCCAATCATTTGTTGGAAGTATCAGTGTGTCTAATACATGATCCATATTATATTGATAATGACATGAAGATAGAGATATAACAAGGAAACACACATAGATATTACAAGAAACACAATAATACAATTAAACTTAGATTCTATTAGTGAATGGAATACAAAAGATTGCAAAATGCAAAACACACAAACTAGCTAGAATGGTGGTAGCTTATCCCTGGAGAGAGAGATGTGTCATCTATGCTCATTTGCAAGACGCTGATTACAAAGAGGTCGATACAACCTTTTAACATAAAACATTAATGAGAAAGCATCTAAAACTCTAACCCAAAAGATGAAACAACAAAAGGTTTGTGGGTCCTGATGTGGTTAGTTGATACGTCAACTTCTCAGAGGTGTAAATTTTGTATACGATCTCTATTTGGGGCGCTTGGTAGCCCATTGGAAATGTATAGTCGAGATGTACACATTACAGATGGTCCCGTACATGCCTTTAACTAATCACAGAGTGCTTCTACGCCAAAAAAACATTGTTTAGGGCCTCAAAATGGCCCTGAAAGTTTAGACCCGAAAAACTGTAAGAAAACTACCAAGATGTGGAACCATTGTGAATTAGTGGAATAGATAAGTGACCACCAATATCCACCTAGATCAATACATCTTGTAATTTAAAATTTCAAAATTAGATGAATTGGCGAAAAGTTATGTGACTAAAACCCAAGGGTTTTTGCAAAACCCCTAGTTAATTTTAAAATAAATCTCGAACCTTTTTTTTTTCAAATCTCGAACCTAGTTTTAGTGAATTGACAAAGAGTTATGCCTCTATCTTGATTAAAATCCAAGGGTTTTTGCAGAATCCCTAATTATTATTTTTAGTGAATCCCCAACCTGGTTTTAGTGATATTTTCACTGCTGACAGTCGGATGATCTTGTTAGATGAAGAAGAGGTCCCATGTAAGTGTTCATGGCCTAGTTCAAAGGATTCCAAGAACGGGTTTACCGGAGACGAGGAGGTCCCCGTAGTTGTCAGTGGACTGATAAAGTATGAAATGTGTGTCCATCTCTTTGATTTCATTCCATGAGATAATTAAAGAGTCAAACTCAGGAAATTTATGCTCAGATTGCTTTTCAGGTTCATTTTACTAATTCTTGATTCCTTGGGCAATGTTTTGACTCCTCCAAGATTATATCGCTCATCTTAGAGCCTTTGCAGGCTTGTGAAGCAAGCAATTGGTCTCAAGCATGCCCAACAGGGGAGATATTATCAAAGGGAAAATGTGCAGGTTCTTTATTCTTTGAGTTTGGTTCTCATGGTTTTATTTTATGTGCAGGTTTAGTGAAAGCAAAGTGATGGCAGCCATGAAAACTCTCCCACAATGGCCATAAACAATGTTGAAACCCTCTGCAAGTGAATGAGAATCAAGAAACGTAGAACTGTTTGAAGGTTGAGCACAAACAAGGGCTGGAAATGAAGATGGAAGCCATTAAAGAGGCACAACAAAGCTCCATAAGATAGAAAAATAACCAATACATGAAAACCAGACAAAAGGACAAGTTTCTATGCAATTTTCACAAGTGAAAAAAATATGGTATCTTAAATTTAAGACCATATATTTCATTCATTCAAGTTTGAAATAATTTTGTTTCTCAATGTTATTTTCGGCCCTGGAGTTTTCTTTGCATGCTTGGAATTGCATTTGATTCAAAGATTGAGTTTTTAGGTCCATCAGAGTGCAGTTTCCAACACTTGTATTTATTTTTGACAATTACATTTTTTATCATGGATTTAATACTTGATTGGTGAACGATTATCTTGTTGATTTTCTTGATTATGATCTAATATGCATTGGTTGGATGTGAATTGGATAGCATAAGCAACAAACCTTTTCTTCAAGCTCCAAGAATGCTTCACTAAACAACAAATTGAATGCTTCAATAAACAACAAATCAAATTATTTTTTTGCAAATTCATCTTAACCCTCAAGGAATGATTGGAAAAAGGGTTTTAATGGAGATTGCATTTGCTAGCATGATATACAGTTCCCATTAAATTTTACATCTCATATATTCATTTATGTTTGTGTTTGAGTGTATACACATGATTTCTAGTTCAAAACCTTTTTTTTGCATTGTATTTATATCTCTTCTATTCAAGCTTGTTAAAACTTGGATTATGCATTGATGATGGTTTGGTGTCAGTAAGCTTGGCTTAAAGTAAAGTATCTCATAAAAGCTTTTCGACAATTTTATCCTGCAAAGAATTACGTCCTTTCCTTTTTTCTGGGTTTTGTATGAGGTTTCAAGTTTCAAAGTATATGCAATTATTCTTCATGTTCATAATTTTCAAATGCATCTTTTGTTTAAGATGAAATTGTACAACCATAACATTCTTGAAATGTTTCTTTTCCATATCAAAGAATATGTTTATGTATATGTCATCCAACATATTAGGATATTTAGACACTTATGAGTTGGTTAAGATTAATTTGATCTAATATCTTTATGTACAAGTGGAATTTTTAGTATGCATTAGTATACATTTGTAGTTATACCATATTCTCGTAGATACTAATGACTATGTTGATTAGTGACTTAACACCCAATTGGTTCATGATTTCTATTTAAAAATCATGGAGGACCATTTGCTAAAGATTGATTATGGGAAACTCTTATGTACACATTTTTCTTTTGCATTAATATATTGTCTCAAGTGGCCGTGTTGGCTGGGGTCATGGACTCTTTTCCTCCTAGAGGGTTTTAACCATGTAAAAACAATGATGTACTGATATTTGATCTGGTTATGTGAGTGGTTGCTTAAGGTGTTCATCATGTGTCAAAATACCATGTTTTGTCGAACATTATATTAGAGCCCATTTGAAGATCTTCTCTTGTTGTTGATCGAGATCTTGAACCTGTATTGCTACATGCATCAAAATATTTCTAGTTCTGCTATTTTTGTAGAGTTATAGGATGGGTGGACTATTCCGTTGTGTTTGGAGTGCTTCTTTCAGTTGGAAACATTTTCCTTTTCACTGGAAAAGGTTTTCATCTGCGTAAGATACCGCCTTTTAATTGTTTTTAGTTAATATTTTAGTTTATGTTTATATGTCTGGGTTGCTACTCTTTCTAGTATGCATATGTTTTTTGTCAAGCACTTTATGCGATCTTCACAAATAAGAAATATAGTGGAAAGTGCAACAAATCGGAAATAGAGAGAACACTTGTACTTTTTGGATAAACTAATCGAGATCTAATCACATTATTGTTAAGTTCAATCTTTTTTCTTCTTCAAAATTTCGTTTATTTTTGTGTATGACCGTATTGAAGTATTTTTTAAGGCAAAAATAAAGTTTTTTTGGAGTAAACATGTACTCTGAAGCAAAGAGTAAAAAAAATCAATTAAAAAAAACCCTCCATAATATTTGCTATATATTTTTCATTAACTCACTTGGGTAAAAGTTACTTTATTTAATAACATATTAACTCACTTTGGTAATAACATATTAACTCACTTTGGTAAAAGTTACATTATTTAATAACATGTTTTTGAATTCAAGTCTTTTTTCTTATTAAGTTACTTTTTGAAAAAAATCATCAACTTTAAGTTTTCATATAATTTTATTGTAAAGTGAATTTCACTTAAATTGTAAAAGTGAATCATTAAAAACATAACTTTAATATTCTTTCTTTCAAATTATTTTTTTAATGCAATTTTAATATTTAAAGTAACTTTATTGTAAAAATGATTCACACTTATTTTATAAAAATGTGTCACTTCACAAGTAACTTATTTGTAAAAGTGAGCTTATATGCAAAATTAAACAATATATTTATTTTTTACTCATTAATTTAATTGTGCACCATCACCACATGGACCAACCTTTACTTACCATGTGACACTTTGGTTACCTTTTATGTCTTTTTTAAAAATGACATAACTTTAACATCCAAAGTCCATTTTCAATGTTGTTTAATTTTAAACTGTTAATTTTTTTGAGAGATTTCCATCAAGATAGTTAACTTTTACTTTTAAGGCCATATTACCTACATATTTTAATATGGCTAGTCCAAATAATCTTTTGCTTACCATTACCAACTATTTCTCATGGAAATCCCATATGGAGGATGTACTACGAAGTAAATGACTGTACCATATTACCTTGTGAAAAAAAAGTCTCCATTGATATTATAAAAAAATTCAAATGGAATAATAAGAATGACAAAGCACGTGGATTATTCAGAATGCCCATCTCTCTCGATTTACAGTTTCACCATTAAGGAATTGATGACCTAGATGAAGTTTGGGATAAGATGGAAGTTGTATTTGGTAAACACAATGTGACTCAAGCCCGCCATCTTTAAAATCAATTAATTTCTTTAACTTCCAATGATTTCACTTGCATTGGAGATTATTTATCTAAGTTCAAAACACTTAGAGTTTTCTAAAAGAATGTAAAATAGATATGAAGGATGATCACTGTATATATGCTATTTTTGCTAAGCTTGGTAGTGCATATTCTATTTTTGTATATACTTTTCACTCCACTAGAGAAGTTTAGGGGATTCTTACATAACACCCTCTCTTGAGTCTTTTTGTGATTCTCTAATTAGAGAGCAAGATAAACTCTTGCATCTTGGAGTGATCAACATTGTAGGTACATATAACAAATTTTTAGTGGCCCAATAGAAAGATTGTCACACACCCACTACGACATAATAGATTTTTTGCCTTTTTCTTTCTTTTTCTTTATCGAGGGACAAAGTTCTTGAATTCCTACGAGGTTCTAGCGTAGGCTAGGTCTTTCGATTGAGACCTTCACTAAAACGATCCATTGGTTCTTTCGTTGAAAATCCGTTGTGTACAACTCAAGCACCAAACGCAGGCTTCACCTCCATGTGATCATCGGTTATGACCCCGGGCTAAGCCAAGATGCACCTTTCACATTTCGAGACTTCGGAAACCGGGAGTTCGAAATGCAAGGGAGTCGAGTTCTTCGACTCTTCAAACCCTAAAACCCGAAATCCTATTCACACTAAGCTGCTTTGGGATTTCACCTACCAGGACTTCGCGTACCGGGACTTCGCGTACCGGGATTTCACAGCTTGCGAAGACGAGGGGTTCATACCCTTTGGTCTCCCGGGTGCCGAAACGCTGAATCCTTTCACACTACATCGCTTCGGGGTTTCACATATCGGGATTTCGCGTAACAGGATTTCACGATGTGCGAAGATGAGGGGTCTTGCACTTGGGTTTCCCGGGAGCCGAAACTCCGAAGCCCATATATACACTAAGCTCATTTTGGGGTTTCGCAAGTCGGTATTTCGCGATGTGCGCAGACAAGAGGTCTCGCACCCGGGTTTCCTGGGAGCCGAAACTCCGAAGCCCGTATACTTCGCGACAGGGGCAAGGTAAACTCATGGATTTACTACAATGGTAGTCTTTTCAAGGGGCTCACTCCAACTCTGGAAAGCGAGGGAACCTTCCCAAAAAAAAAGGGTGCCTTCGAGAGGATAAACCAACCATAACACGAACCCAGTTAGATGGGTCAATCCTCAGGGGAATGGATTCGTGTCCCAAACTTACACATTCCATACGTTAACCAATTTGTAGTGATAATAGTATAAGCATGCATCCATTATTTCCAATCAAAACACAAGGCAAACACTTCTATACAGAAACTATTTACGAGCGTATAAAAATGAGCATGCGATCAGGACATTCAATTCCAAATGCAAGATATAACACTTATCAGAAATTCCGGACGTGATGCGAATGTTGAGAGGGGTGCTTGTTTCCACCCAACTGTAGGCTTAGTGATTCCAATCGGATTTACCACTAGCCACCCCGAGCTAGACCACGATGCTTTGAGACTCAGTCTCCTACTTATAGCTCACGTAAGTCAAGGACGAAGGTTACTCCCCTTCTCCTCTGCTCATGACTCTCTGTATTTTCGGAGTTCCTCTGGTTCTCCTTTCACGATTTCTGTCGCGTGTGCTCTTCCTCCCCCTTCCACACTTCTTTCCTTGCCTTTTTCCCTTCGAGGTTGCATGTGGCGCGGATTTCCCTGTTCATGGTCAGGTTTGAGAGCTTCTGCGGATGGGCTGTTCGCCCCATCCCCTCATTTACTCTTGAGGAGCCTCCCCACCTACCATCCTGGCGGGTAATTCATTTCAGGGTCAGAGAGTGAGCTTTGGTTTCAGAGCATGTACAAACCAGTACGGTTTCGATTCGGTGGAAGTTAATGCAGCCATTCCCGGCCCCTTCTACCACCTCTCATTAGCCATCATGGTCTCTTTCAACACATCCCCCTCCCAAAAATCATGCGACACATATTCATGATATAATTTACATTCATCGACCTTTTATACAAAGGTCTAAATCAAACATTCACATCTTTGAGTTTGCCATAGTTCTTGGCCAATATAGTTATTTTTACAGACTGAGGGAAACAGGGTATAACAATTCCCTCCCCCTTAAAGGAACATCATCCTTGATGTTCTATCTATCAATATTACATGTGTCAGGCAAATTATATCACTTTTCTAATGACCTGAAAACATTAAATTGTCAAACCAGGGTTGGTAATCTTAGAGCTGCTACACTATATGTGTGGGTAAGAATATTCTAAAAACTATTCAAAAGAAGCCGAATTACTCTATCTATAAAACTCTCTACTTTCAAAATGCAGGAAAGGATATTTAACCATTAATTTCATCTATTCTATTTTAACCATCTACTGTCTACAACAAATGCTAAGCAAACCATTTAACCTATGCTAAACTAGAGAAATTTAAATACCAAACATAATTCTAGGCTATCCTTTAAATCATCTAAATTTAACTTTGAATCAGAACTCCTATTCTATCATTCAGAATTCATCTGTCAGAAATGCAGAAAGAAATGTTTTAATCACTAAATTCTTCTTATATCTTTTAGTCATCTACAGTGCTGTGGGTGCTATTGGAGAAATACTCTATGAATCTAGATCTTAGAATAAAGATTTAAAATTCATTGTTTACAAAGGAAATATTAAACTTCTAATGAGTTGAAGTAATCATAACAGTTCTGAACAAGTATAAAACAAAGTAACTAGTGCAAAATGGGTACAGAACACTAACACTAACTCTATTCTATTTGTAAATCTATTTCCCATGGAAGGGAAATCTTAAAGATAAATTTAATCTACAAAATCACAACTACCTCTTAAATCTAATCCACTAATTATAAATTCAATCTAAGTCACTAACTCTACAATTTCCTTCAACCGACCTATGTAAAGGTAAATGATAAAAACTAGTCAGACTACAAACTTACAAGCTACTAATGAAATTCATTGAAATTCAACTACCATGCATGAATTTATCTATATTAACAAGAATTCAAATGATCCAAACCTCATGAATTAATTTAAAACCTATTTAATTCTACCATTCATTATTTCTATCCTATGATTCAATCTACGACTTTAGCAAATTGATGATTCAATCTACAAAGAACAAAACATGATTATTCAAATCTATCTACCAACTATCTAGGCTCTGTGCACAGAGATCACTCTACATAATTATAATGCCATGTGATCTAAATTATAATAGAATTCAATCTGACAGTTGCATATTTAAATCATAAAAACATGGAATAATTTCTACAATGACTATTTCTATAGAAACAACAATCAACATCTACTTTGTATATCTACTGTAAAATGAAGAGATCATCTACCTTTGGTGGTGGGCCTTCCCACAGAGACAGAGATCCTTGTTAACGTTTCAGAAAAGAACGATCTATGCTACCATATCCATTCAAGAGCGATTGCAAAATGATTAATCCATGTGTTCAATCTTTAACCAGACATCAATTCATAGAGAAAACCAGTATCATTCTATTTAGCAAAAATCTCAGTCGAAGTTTTTCAAAATCAATCGACGCCCTCATACTGGGGCAGACCCATCGTTTTATAATCTTTTAACTCTCGTTTTTGGAATCGACGATCCTCCATCTAAGCTAACTACCAGGCTAAAAATGGAGAAGCCATGCAGAGTATTAATTACATAACAAACTTAAATAGGCGATCTCATGACACAAAGTGTCATCAGATTCATCTCAAATCACAACTTCCAGTAAATGCGTCTCTGCATACATTCTTATTTGGATAGGAGTCCAACTTGTATGCAGAAGTGGCATCAAACTTTATGAAGCTTTACGAGCAAAAAGGGAGGTTGCGTCAACATATAATAATTTGCAATAGCATAGTAAAAAAGAGCTGCATCCCAATATTGCATTAGTCCATTAATCAAAGTATGCATTCTTTTAATTAACATTCAAAAGATTAAAACATTTGCAAAATGTATTAAAAGATGATCTCTTTACCTTAGAAACATGGTTAGGTAGGGCAACAAGATATAGGCTAGAAATGTAGAAAAATAGATAGATGTTTGTCAAAAGGAGATATAATATGATGGTAACTAGTGCAAAACAGGTGAAAAACAAGTCAAAGATATGCAAAAATAGAGGTCATATTCATGGCCCAACATTTCCCCCAGGCTGAAGTACTTGCATGTCCTCATGCAACAGGACTAGGAATCGGGGAATTAATGAGAACTTGGAAACCAGGAACTGTTTGTATCTTCAACTTTCTAACTTGCTTCTTTAATCTTTTGATCTGTGTTTGTCTCTGATGAGCAATCTTCTCAATCTTATGCAACTTCTTAAGAAACTCTGTCTACCTTCCTTTTAGCCGTTCTACCTTAGCTCTCAGATGGGTGTTCTGAATTATTCTCAACTCATTTTCTGTTTCTATATGCCTATTAAGAACTTCATATTCTTGAAGTTTCTCCTTTAGGTGCACATTTCTTTTTATCAATCTGCCAAGGGAAATACATCCTTTTTCACTTTGAGAATTAGCATCTGTAGGAGAAAAACCTTCTGAATTTCCATCAACATTTTCTTGCATTGGTGTAGACATTGATTCATGTACCTTAGGGGCTTCTTCTGTTTTCTTACAATCTTCAACTTCATTTTCAACAGAACCTTGAACAACATTCAAAACAGAGTTAACAAGGTTTTCAACAAGGTCTTCACTAGCTACAGGATGTTGAAAGTCAAGAACATCAGTTGTAGAGTTACCAACAAGGTCCTGAACATCCTGTTTTGGAACAATCTCTTCCTCCTCAGGAATATTCCCAAAGTATTCAACCCCTTCTACCCATCCGTGAACTTCTTTTAATAATCGTGACATGCTCCAAGTTGGACTTGGCTGGAAATCTATTCCTACTATAGGAGATTCCTCCATGTTAGCAATTCTACTTCTGGTCATAGGATTTGAATGAGAAGGGTTAGCTAAAGAATTCTCTTTAATTCTTGGTTTAACAATGAATTCCTCGATTTTGTTAGAGTCAAGGTCTTCATTCAATCTCAGTTCATCTATAACTGCTTCCGATTCAATATACTCCATCTTTTCTTTACCTAGATTTGGCTTCTCCATATACTTGCTTTCCTTTTCCTTTGTATTTTCATTATTGGGTGCTGGAGCTTCAGAGGTATCAGGGGAAAATAGAAATCTCGACCGCTTTTTACTTTCAGAGGGTGTTTTTGGTTCAGTAATATCATGCTTTTTATTCATTCCTTATCTTTCAGAAGTAACAGATGCAGGGGATTCGGGTAATTTAGAGGCAGACTGGAGCCGAGTCCGTCTATTAGATAAAATTGTAGCCTTACTGACTTTTGGCTTTGACCCTGACTTCTTAGATTTACCAGGTTTAAAATTCCCTTAAAGACACCCTTCCCAGGTTAAATCTTTGGCTTCCAATGCAAATGAAACAAGAATTTTAATTAACTCATGGTGAGACAAACTACCCTTAGGATTAGTTGTACTTTTCTGAATCTGGTTTGCCATTTTTCCCAAGGTTTGGAGCAGATAATACGTAATGTTCATAGGGGTAGTTCCTTCCAGATGGAGTAACAACTTAGCATGATATATATATAAAGTATCAAAACGTCCTTCACAGGTGACAAATTTTTGCAAAATATACAGAACCTTACCCCATAAGCCCGACAACCAGGTTTTAGGAATG
Source organism: Picea glauca (assembly GCA_000966675.3). NCBI lineage: Eukaryota > Viridiplantae > Streptophyta > Pinopsida > Pinales > Pinaceae > Picea > Picea glauca. The sequence goes on along the minus strand of JZKD02S2365969.1, from coordinate 12,212 downwards.
CCTCTTGACCAGTAAGCATCCTTGAATTCGGGAATCAACAGCTGATTAAAAATATCCTTCGCAAATGGTTTGCCTTTACACCATCTTTCCCCTGTGCGTGGCAGATCCACTGCCCGACTGATAAGACTATTTTTAATTACCAATTCGAGGCCTTTGATAACAGTGCGATGCCCGTCGAAGGTTTTAGCAAATTGCAGAGCAATCTCCATATCATATCCATCAAATTTATCCAGAAAGGGCATCCATCCTACGACTTCAAAAATGTGCTTGGTATCTCGAAATTCCGCCGAGGAAGCAATCTCGGCCAGACTATCTGGTTCATGTCGACTAGCTACCATGTTTACGGGTACAAAGGTGAAGGTAAGATAAAGAATTATGCAGGTCGGATTGAGAATGGATAAGGGTAGAAGAATTATGTGAGATAAGGTTAAACAATGTCTTAAATAGAGGTAAAACATCCGCATGCATCATTATGTGTGGTTGATCAAACGTTTTCATCATAAATTAACTGCCCCGAAGTACCAGAAAGTACATTAACGAAATCATGCAGTGATAATGGTGGTTGCATAGATATGATCTAAATCATGAAAAAGTTTACATCAAGTCATGAGATAGATAGTTTCTATGAGGATTCATCAAAAGTGGAGTGTCTAAGGGTATAAAAAAGTACACATGTCTGAAATCGTGCGAGAGTAAATGGAGAGAATGCATCATATGGTCAGGATAAAATCATTATCGAGGAAGGGCATGTGCAATCATTTTATCAAAATCCAAATATCGTTATGGAAGGATGGCGACAATTGATCATTATTTTAATAAATTTAAATGTATTAATAATTTGAATGATTAACTAAAGAAACACATACCTCATCCATTACTTATTATTTTCATGTTTTGTAACAGGTGCTGAAGATCAGAGCTCGAGTGTATCCTTTTCCATAGACGTCTCTTTCTGACCACAATGCCTCTGTCCTAGCTACGCTGGTACAGAGACATTATAAAAGTTCTCCCTGTTTTTCCTTTGATTTTAATGAATTATACAGCTGAAAAAAAATCTCTGCAACAAAGTGCCCTCGAATCCTTTTGAAACCAATATGATGTTTTTCCTGGCTAGAACTGATATTATTCTTTCTCATGGGTAGACTGAATGAGTACCAGATAGGTACAGAACTGGTACAAAACAAGTACCGAAAGAGTGCTGAAATAAACTGGTGCAAAACCGGTACCAAACTGGTACAAAACAGAAACTGGAAAAAATGTTGAAATAAGATGAACAATAACTGCAGCGAGAACAATCTGAACAGAGTGATCTCTAGCCAAACATCATGCTCCAAGCTCTATAACTGAAAAACCAACTACAACTAGACAAGTATCCCAAACCTGCTGAGGTGCAGAAAAAGTTCCCATTTTGGAGCAAACAAATCTCTGACTAACTCTGAACCCGTTCTCCTTTTATTTCAAAGAGGAGTCAACCAAAATCATCAAATCTGCAACAAATTCAAAGATTTTATCTATGGTACAAATCTTTATTGTGTGAATAAATGTTTTGAAGTCGAACACAAAGAGAAGTCATTGGATTACCAACCATTAATGTATGCTCTTAACCAATGCGAGAGCACCCACCATTGATGTCAATGGGCCTCAAGGTGCCTGTAGTACATCGTAACAGGTACAAATAGATATTCTGATGTCGAGTCACCTGTAAGATCTATCAACCAAGAGACATTAATGTATTCCCATGGTTGTTAGAAAGGAGATCTGCCATTGAGGCATGCAGATTCCAGGGTACTAAATAGTCTCTAGCCTCATTTCCAGATAAGGTGTTGATGTCGATGGAGTGAGACTTGTTGGAAGGTGGACCTTAATGTATTCCACATCATCCAACTCGAGTGCAAATAAAAATTTGCAGAAAATTGACTTGGTGGAACAATAATCACTTACTTGTGGATTTTACGAGCCCAAGTTAGTTATCGCTCGTTGCTTTTTCACATTTTGAGAGTCTGAAAAATGGCTAAAAGAAGACTCCAAGGGATTTTCTTTCTCGTAATAATCTACTAGGTCTGGAAAAGGAATAATCCTATACCCAATAGATGCTCCTCTCATACTTTAATGAGCAACAAAGGAAGCAAACAAGCTCAAAATTTATTAGATTAAAGCAAGACAGTATGACAGTATTATAAAATGTTTCACAAAATAAACAATCTTACCTTCTTACCTATTGCGAAAAATAAAGATGCTTCCATTTTGTACCTGCCTCAATCCTACAGAACTAAAAAAAATAGATCAAACAAGAAAGAAACTATATAAG
>JZKD02S2365936.1:19767-30454 GCA_000966675.3 Picea glauca | reverse complement strand
TGCCCACGAGAAATACCATGAAGATTTTTTATGGGTTTTGAACCCAACACAAGAAGATTTTCAAGGGTCTTGAACCAAAAAAAACAAAAAGTGATTCCAAAAGATTAGCCTTATTCCAAATGGAAGAGACACATTTTTCCACTTTAAACTTTAAATCTCGATATCTTGAGCATACGAACTCGTATTTCCAATCCGAAAAATGTGTGACGAAGTTGAGGCTGAGGACTACACAAGAAACTTATAATAGTTCAAAATGTTTCATCTTCTGATATCAATATTTTTTATTAATTCAAGAGCGGGAAAATAAAGATGACCATATTTTGGTCAACAAGTGTCTAGTAATATTTATTTTGGGGAGGAGTTGGATAGTAAAGGATTCAAGTTGGCTTGTAAGATGGAGTTCCATGTGGGCAGAGAGTTGCTTCATCGTGTCATGTTTAAGGTTTTCCATTTTTGTGTATATGGAAGAATGCGTATTGGAATTGATGGTGGTAATATTAGCATTGATTTTCCGCATCCTTCTGGGTCGTGGAGAAATCTGGTGATAAGGCATTAAGGCATGATTCAAGGTCTTGGCTATGGATGTGGGCCATGGTGAAAGGGGGGCACAGGAAAGGGGCAGGTGGGTCCACATAGAAAAGGGGTTACAGGTGAAGGGTATAAGAATCCAATGGGATAGGTCACAAATAAGGGTGCAGGAAGGCCCCAAAATGTTTTTTTTTTTAACTCCTATGGAGTTGTACTCCAATCTGAATAATACTACGGTGTCGAAATGCCCAAATTCTTATCAGGACAAAATGTGTAGTAATTTCACAACCAGAATGTAAGAGGCAAGGTTTCACAAAAATAGATATTTTCTGTTTTGTTTCTGTCCTAAAGGTTAGGATTTTCAGGGTGCCTACAGACAAGGGTTTGCCTTGTGCTATAGCTCTCTAATATATGTGTGGGGTCGAACAATATTACTCGACCCAATATCTCAAGGCACCAACTAAGGGGGCTAGATCGTACCCTTATTCGTACTACCCGATTACCTAGGTACTAGAGAGTATCTTCTTGAGTGGTGTTCTCGGTGGCACTATAACATTCAGGCGGTCGATTGATTGATCTATGGAGGGTTTCAAGATACCTAGGCAAATCTGTATACATGTGTTGTTTGATGCTCTACCACTTGAAGGGGTACCAACATAGGTTACAAGGGTGTCCAAAAATGTGAGCTTAAAAACCTCTTGTATTTCTTGCATGTATGCTTCCCCGACCACGAATTTATGCGTTGAATGACATATCACTATAGTTTTAAGACACCGGAACACATCTCTACTCTAAAAAAAAATAACCCACAATTCTTTCCAAGGAAACTGCTCTGATACCACTTGTTAGGTACCATATCTATTATAATAGTAGAAAACAAAAATAATGCAGATAATAACAATGGAACAACAAAATATAAGGAACCACAACACCAAAATAATGCCTTTGTTGATAGGAAATAATGTTCACTTTCCTCTTCGAGAGGGAAACCTCCAACAGAGAAATTCTCTATTACAATAATTACCAAGACAAAGACTTCTCGTGCCATCGGCTCATATTTATACTAAATATATCTACCATAAGAAAAATCTAGAGGAAGATCTTTCTAGAAGTAGAATCTTCTATTAGGTATTCTTACATTTGAATTATTCTTCCTTATTACTAGGCCTTATTAATATCGACCTTTATTACATGCAAAAATATTATTCTACCTACCTGAGGGGTTAGGAGGTTAGGTCCCTAACACAAGCTGGTACATGTTATCCCCTATCCTAGGGATAACTAAAGAGACCATGTCTTGAGGCCCACAGGTCCTAGACATGGAGTGCCAAGAGTTGGATGACTTGAGCATGGCCCCGGAGGACCCATCTTTTATTTAGTGCAACCCATCTATCAACAACAACAACATCGATCCCACCATCCTGGTCCTGAAGTAGCAGTAAGTCTTTCTCCATGAGGTAATGAGTTCGGGTATCATGGTATGTGTCACTTTGATTATTGAAGTACTTGAATATGTTGCATTGAATTCTCCTTCATTTCATAATGTTTGCTTGGGCATTATTCTCTTTAACTTGTTCATACCTGGAAGGGTGACATGATGCCCTAGTAAGTTGATCTCCTTTTAGGATGGGTTTCCATTGGGTGGGTCTATGAAAGGTCATCGTTCATTCCCTCCATACTTACCACTTTCCATCCTTACTCCTCTCATTTTCCCCTACCTTTGTTCGGGCATTGGGTTTTCCACACTAGGAAGCGTTGTACCTTGCCTTGTGGGAAGAAGGGGCTAAAGGCCTAGAGGGTAAACGTAGCTGGCAAGAGTTAAAAGCCAAAATGAAACCTTTGAGTTGCTTTGCCCAAGGATTCTCGAGAAAGCAGTAAAAGGCTTCTCAGTAAGAAAAACGAACCTGCAAAATAAATAAACACACAAGGTATTAGTTGGAGGATGGGAGGTCTCATCATGAGCCGACCTATTATGACCATGGGTATGTAGCGATATGACACTACCATCTATCTGGTCACCAAACCAGGGTAGTGTCTCTTGGTGGCATATCCAAGAGAAAGGGGGTCTCATCACGAGCCAACCTTCTCATCTCCATGAAATGCTTGTGGGTAACGCTGTCACCTCTGGTCACCAAGCCAGGACATAACTCTTCCCTTGAAGAATAAAATAAAAAGATAAAAAGGAATAAGGATAAGAATAAATGCATTGAATGGGCTAGGAAAGAATGACATCTATTATAAGGTGTAGCTCACCCTCTACACAGGCACTCACATGAAATATCTACATTTCCATGTTATCACTGCACCCCATGCCCAAATACTTACCCCACACCACCTCACACATATTTACATGGCCTAGATGATCTCTCACCTGGGAAACACCCAACACTTAGGGAGGATTATTCCAATAGGACACCCTGAGACCTTCTCCAAACCTGACTTGTTAAACTACATAACATCTTTGATCATTTGTCCTGGTAAAGGGGGGTTTGATGCACATGTTTGGGTAATTTGATGACATTTCTATGATCCCTGTGACTTGTGAACCCCTAGAGGGCGTACTTTTTTTTGTTGCAAAATTTTTCTCAGTGGACAGGTACAAATGGGGGAATGATTAGCTCGTACCTCCATGGGGATGAAATCCCAACAGATGGATGTTGTGACCCCAACTAGGGGCAGAGAGACACCAGAGACTTACACCAGGAAGAAAGAAGGATGTTTCCGTTGAGACACTCTGGCATACCTAGACCCAGGGGGATCTTTCCCTTCCACCTAGATGTTGACCCTTGAGAGCCCATGATGTCATCATTTTGACCCTAGTTGTCATCTAGAGCTGGGGTGTGCATTTATGAAGGTAGTTATGTGTTGGTTGGCATGTGTGGCATTATACATGGACTTTGGAGGCCAAACATTTTACATGCGGGGCCCAACGTTCCACCCTAGGTGCTCAACGTCACCCTAGAAGGGCATGACATCACCCTTGGAAATGATCTTAGGGTTTAATTACTTTCAATTATGTAAAAATTGGATTTTTGATGTAATTTGGCCAGGTCAACATTTTTATAACCTAATTTTAATTAAAGTTCATTGAAATTGTATAAATAGAGAGAAATTACTCTCATTTTTTCATCATGACTCATCACACAAGTAGTGTGGTCTGAAATTTGCGCCCTTATTGAGAGTTATTGGCTGAAAGTTTAGGTGCACTTTCTCTTGGAGGCTAAATTTTGCAACTTGGGTCATTTCTTGGTGAAGTTACTTGGCATTCTAGGGTTTTATGGCTTGATTATTTTTGGTGAAGTATGTAAATCTGCAACTCTTCATTTTATTTGAATGTTTTATGGTAAATTTTCTTATTCATATCAAAGATTATGAAATTACTTGCTTGACAAACCCTAGGAGTAAAGGAATTAATTTGCTACTTCTTTTCTCTTCATTTGCTAGACTTTGCTAAGAAAATTTTGACTTAGGTGACTTCTAGAGCCCTAAATATTAGCACTTTAGTGGTCATTACCTAGTCAATTGTTTCTTCTAATATATTTTAAATAGTCTAAGGAAGGAAGATTTGCTGGAGCCTAAAATTGCTTACACTCTAGCAAATTCATCCATAGGGTTTGGATGTTCGAGGCCTTGAAGAGACAACACCTCTTTCATCTGTATCTCATCTTTAGGTAAGTAAAATCATTGTGTCATTTCTTCTAAGAGAAAACCATCACCTATAGACTCCATTATCCTATAAAGACACTAATCTACCCACTATAGTGATTGATTGATAAAAAAACATTCAAACTATCTTCCTTGAAACATTTACTAACCTCTACTAACCCTAAACTACACTAACTCCTTAGTTAACTTGTTGTTTTTTCAAATCTTTGCTACAACCATACTAACATACATTGATTGGATATATTTTCCTACATAACTTGCACTTCACTTGTTCAAAATTCAATTGTGACAATTGCTAGGCAATCTATTAGATAAGTGCTAACTTTGTATGGTGTTTTCTCGCACTTTTGACCACTAGAATTTGATGATGTTGCAAAAGATTGCTAAAACCATCTAACTGCAGCAAATTCTTTGTAAAAGGTGACTTATTTTTCTAGCTATACATTGCCAAACTTGCTTGTGACAAACTTTTATCATTATGTTAGGTTAAAGTTATTTCTTCTTATCATTTTCAAGCACTTTCAAGGCATAATGCTTGTGGTTGTTATAAAATATTAATTGTTGTTATAAACTATTGCATTGCTGCAAATTCATATCAACTAGCTTATTTTTTTAAGGTTTATGGTCTTAAGAAGCACTAATATCATATCTTTGTACTTGCAAGTTGTTATATTTTCTTGTTGTCTTGTTCCGGGCAGGTACACTTCATTTTACCATTTGCTTCATCCTTTAAAGACCATTAAGAACCTTCTGAATTGAGTGACCAGTGAGAGGGGGATTTTCTTACATCCTTGCCTTAGTTATCATCCCTTTAGGTCACTGTAACATCTCCCCTGGGTTAAATCTTGATATATCCCTAAATAGAATGGGGTTTCCTGTTAAGGTGATAGTGATAGGTCACCCCTTATTACACAAATCTTGCATCCACTGGCCTTGGGATTTGGGCAAGTACAGATTGTGCGATAACATTTTGGCACCGTTGTCAGGGAACACTGAGTCAATATTCCTTGACGACACTTTTTCAGTAAGCCTTTCCCTTAAAGCCTTTATCTTACAAAGCTTACCTGGAAACTCCACTAAGGGTGATCCCTTCATCCTTTTGATAGTTTCAAGAAAATTATCTGGAGACTCCACAAAGCTCAGGGATGTATACCAATCCTCCCAATTATTATAGAAGAAAACCTCCCCGAGACTCTGCTATAGTAAAATCATTATTTAGAGGCAATCTTCCCTTAAACATAATGTCTAACGCTCAGACTTAGACCCTTAATCTGAATCAAGCTAATAACCAGAAANAAGAGCGGGAAAATAAAGATGACCATATTTTGGTCAACAAGTGTCTAGTAATATTTATTTTGGGGAGGAGTTGGATAGTAAAGGATTCAAGTTGGCTTGTAAGATGGAGTTCCATGTGGGCAGAGAGTTGCTTCATCGTGTCATGTTTAAGGTTTTCCATTTTTGTGTATATGGAAGAATGCGTATTGGAATTGATGGTGGTAATATTAGCATTGATTTTCCGCATCCTTCTGGGTCGTGGAGAAATCTGGTGATAAGGCATTAAGGCATGATTCAAGGTCTTGGCTATGGATGTGGGCCATGGTGAAAGGGGGGCACAGGAAAGGGGCAGGTGGGTCCACATAGAAAAGGGGTTACAGGTGAAGGGTATAAGAATCCAATGGGATAGGTCACAAATAAGGGTGCAGGAAGGCCCCAAAATGTTTTTTTTTTTAACTCCTATGGAGTTGTACTCCAATCTGAATAATACTACGGTGTCGAAATGCCCAAATTCTTATCAGGACAAAATGTGTAGTAATTTCACAACCAGAATGTAAGAGGCAAGGTTTCACAAAAATAGATATTTTCTGTTTTGTTTCTGTCCTAAAGGTTAGGATTTTCAGGGTGCCTACAGACAAGGGTTTGCCTTGTGCTATAGCTCTCTAATATATGTGTGGGGTCGAACAATATTACTCGACCCAATATCTCAAGGCACCAACTAAGGGGGCTAGATCGTACCCTTATTCGTACTACCCGATTACCTAGGTACTAGAGAGTATCTTCTTGAGTGGTGTTCTCGGTGGCACTATAACATTCAGGCGGTCGATTGATTGATCTATGGAGGGTTTCAAGATACCTAGGCAAATCTGTATACATGTGTTGTTTGATGCTCTACCACTTGAAGGGGTACCAACATAGGTTACAAGGGTGTCCAAAAATGTGAGCTTAAAAACCTCTTGTATTTCTTGCATGTATGCTTCCCCGACCATGAATTTATGCGTTGAATGACATATCACTATAGTTTTAAGACACCGGAACACATCTCTACTCTAAAAAAATAACCCACAATTCTTTCCAAGGAAACTGCTTTGATACCACTTGTTAGGTACCATATCTATTATAATAGTAGAAAACAAAAATAATGCAGATAATAACAATGGAACAACAAAATATAAGGAACCAAAACACCAAAATAATACCTTTGTTGATAGGAAATAATGTTCACTTTCCTCTTCGAGAGGGAAACCTCCAACGGAGAAATTCTCTATTACAATAATTACCAAGACAAAGACTTCTCGTGCCATCGGCTCATATTTATACTAAATCTATCTACCATAAGAAAAATCTAGAGGAAGATCTTTCTAGAAGTAGAATCTTCTATTAGGTCTTCTTACATTTGAATTATTCTTCCTTATTACTAGGCCTTATTAATATCGACCTTTATTACATGCAAAAATATTATTCTACCTACCCGAGGGGTTAGGGAGGTTAGGTCCCTAACACAAGCTGGTACATGTCATCCCCTATCCTAGGGATAACTAAAGAGACCATGTCTTGAGGCCCACAGGTCCTAGACATGGAGTGCCAAGAGTTGGATGACTTGAGCATGGCCCCGGAGGACCCCTCTTTTATTTAGTGCAACCCATCTATCAACAACAACAATATCGATCCCACCATCCTGATCCTGAAGTAGTAGTAAGTCTTTCTCCATGAGGTAATGAGTCTGAGTATCATGGTATGTGTCACTCTGATTATTGAAGTACTTGAATATGTTGCACTGAATTCTCCTTCATTTCATAATGTTTGCTTGGACATTATTCTCTTTAACTTGTTCATACCTGGAAGGGTGACATGATGCCCTAGTAAGTTGATCTCCTTTTAGGATGGGTTGCCATTGGGTGGGTCTATGAAAGGTCATTGTTCATTTCCTCCATACTTACCACTTTCCATCCTTACTCCTCTCATTTTCCCCTACCTTTGTTCGAGCATTGGGTTTTCCACACTAGGAAGCGTTGTACCTTGCCTTGTGGGAAGAAGGGGCTAAATGCCTAGAGGGTAAACGTAGCTGGCAAGAGTTAAAATCCAAAATGAAACCTTTGAGTTGCTTTGCCCAAGGATTCTCGAGAAAGCAGTAAAAGGCTTCTCAGTAAGAAAAGCGAACCTGCAAAATAAATAAACACACAAGGTATTAGTTGGAGGATGGGAGGTCTCATCATGAGCCGACCTATTATGACCATGGGTATGTAGCGATATGACACTGCCATCTATCTGGTCACCAAACCAGGGTAGTGGCTCTTGGTGGCATATCCAAGAGAAAGGGGGTCTCATCACGAGCCAACCTTCTCATCTCCATGAAATGCTTGTGGGTAACGCTGTCACCTCTAGTCACCAAGCCAGGACAAAACTCTTCCCTTGAAGAATAAAAGAAAAAGATAAAAAGCAATAAGGATAAGAATAAATGCATTGAATGGGCTAGGAAAGAATGACATCTATTATAAGGTGTAGCTCACCCTCTACACAGGCACTCACATGAAATATCTACATTTCCATGTTATCACTGCACCCCATGCCCAAATACTTACCCCACACCACCTCACACATATTTACATGGCCTAGATGATCTCTCACCTGGGAAACACCCAACACTTAGGGAGGATTATTCCAATAGGACACCCTGAGACCTTCTCCAAACCTGACTTGTTAAACTACATAACATCTTTGATCATTTGTCCTGGTAAAGGGGGGTTTGATGCACATGTTTGGGTAATTTGATGACATTTCTATGATCCCTGTGACTTGTGAACCCCTAGAGGGCGTACTTTTTTTTGTTGCAAAATTTTTCTCAGTGGACAGGTACAAATGGGGGAATGATTAGCTCGTACCTCCATGGGGATGAAATCCCAACAGATGGATGTTGTGACCCCAACTAGGGGCAGAGAGACACCAGAGACTTACACCAGGAAGAAAGAAGGATGTTTCCGTTGAGACACTCTGGCATACCTAGACCCAGGGGGATCTTTCCCTTCCACCTAGATGTTGACCCTTGAGAGCCCATGATGTCATCATTTTGACCCTAGTTGTCATCTAGAGCTGGGGTGTGCATTTATGAAGGTAGTTATGTGTTGGTTGGCATGTGTGGCATTATACATGGACTTTGGAGGCCAAACATTTTACATGCGGGGCCCAACGTTCCACCCTAGGTGCTCAACGTCACCCTAGAAGGGCATGACATCACCCTTGGAAATGATCTTAGGGTTTAATTACTTTCAATTATGTAAAAATTGGATTTTTGATGTAATTTGGCCAGGTCAACATTTTTATAACCTAATTTTAATTAAAGTTCATTGAAATTGTATAAATAGAGAGAAATTACTCTCATTTTTTCATCATGACTCATCACACAAGTAGTGTGGTCTGAAATTTGCGCCCTTATTGAGAGTTATTGGCTGAAAGTTTAGGTGCACTTTCTCTTGGAGGCTAAATTTTGCAACTTGGGTCATTTCTTGGTGAAGTTACTTGGCATTCTAGGGTTTTATGGCTTGATTATTTTTGGTGAAGTATGTAAATCTGCAACTCTTCATTTTATTTGAATGTTTTATGGTAAATTTTCTTATTCATATCAAAGATTATGAAATTACTTGCTTGACAAACCCTAGGAGTAAAGGAATTAATTTGCTACTTCTTTTCTCTTCATTTGCTAGACTTTGCTAAGAAAATTTTGACTTAGGTGACTTCTAGAGCCCTAAATATTAGCACTTTAGTGGTCATTACCTAGTCAATTGTTTCTTCTAATATATTTTAAATAGTCTAAGGAAGGAAGATTTGCTGGAGCCTAAAATTGCTTACACTCTAGCAAATTCATCCATAGGGTTTGGATGTTCGAGGCCTTGAAGAGACAACACCTCTTTCATCTGTATCTCATCTTTAGGTAAGTAAAATCATTGTGTCATTTCTTCTAAGAGAAAACCATCACCTATAGACTCCATTATCCTATAAAGACACTAATCTACCCACTATAGTGATTGATTGATAAAAAAACATTCAAACTATCTTCCTTGAAACATTTACTAACCTCTACTAACCCTAAACTACACTAACTCCTTAGTTAACTTGTTGTTTTTTCAAATCTTTGCTACAACCATACTAACATACATTGATTGGATATATTTTCCTACATAACTTGCACTTCACTTGTTCAAAATTCAATTGTGACAATTGCTAGGCAATCTATTAGATAAGTGCTAACTTTGTATGGTGTTTTCTCGCACTTTTGACCACTAGAATTTGATGATGTTGCAAAAGATTGCTAAAACCATCTAACTGCAGCAAATTCTTTGTAAAAGGTGACTTATTTTTCTAGCTATACATTGCCAAACTTGCTTGTGACAAACTTTTATCATTATGTTAGGTTAAAGTTATTTCTTCTTATCATTTTCAAGCACTTTCAAGGCATAATGCTTGTGGTTGTTATAAAATATTAATTGTTGTTATAAACTATTGCATTGCTGCAAATTCATATCAACTAGCTTATTTTTTTAAGGTTTATGGTCTTAAGAAGCACTAATATCATATCTTTGTACTTGCAAGTTGTTATATTTTCTTGTTGTCTTGTTCCGGGCAGGTACACTTCATTTTACCATTTGCTTCATCCTTTAAAGACCATTAAGAACCTTCTGAATTGAGTGACCAGTGAGAGGGGGATTTTCTTACATCCTTGCCTTAGTTATCATCCCTTTAGGTCACTGTAACATCTCCCCTGGGTTAAATCTTGATATATCCCTAAATAGAATGGGGTTTCCTGTTAAGGTGATAGTGATAGGTCACCCCTTATTACACAAATCTTGCATCCACTGGCCTTGGGATTTGGGCAAGTACAGATTGTGCGATAACATTTTGGCACCGTTGTCAGGGAACACTGAGTCAATATTCCTTGACGACACTTTTTCAGTAAGCCTTTCCCTTAAAGCCTTTATCTTACAAAGCTTACCTGGAAACTCCACTAAGGGTGATCCCTTCATCCTTTTGATAGTTTCAAGAAAATTATCTGGAGACTCCACAAAGCTCAGGGATGTATACCAATCCTCCCAATTATTATAGAAGAAAACCTCCCCGAGACTCTGCTATAGTAAAATCATTATTTAGAGGCAATCTTCCCTTAAACATAATGTCTAACGCTCAGACTTAGACCCTTAATCTGAATCAAGCTAATAACCAGAAA
>JZKD02S2365925.1:9932-24918 GCA_000966675.3 Picea glauca | reverse complement strand
CAATCTAACTAAAGAAAACAAAACAGACAAAAATGCTAGATGGGATGCCCATATTACGTAGGTGGCCGACTCCTTTGTAGTTGTTTATGCTATGGAAAGACAATATCATTTGGCTGCAGCAATCAGAAGCAACACATGCAAAGAAGGTAAAGGAAATTGAACCCAACCACAACTCATTTCTCAATGCTACGGCATGAAAACACAGCACCTGCCTACAAATTAGTAACGTTTGTTGGACCAGTGGAGTGGGGCAGAATGGCATTCAGTCGAGGATCAAGATTGAGTGAGTAAATGGTTTATAAACGAATCCATAATTGGAAAATTTAGAGGTGGAGGTCAATAACATAAAATGAAAAATGAGAATCATTTTCTCACAACATGCTCTGCACAAGCACGCTTGTTGAGTTGAAGGGCAATAACATTAAATGCTAAACGAGAATCGTTTTGTCATAACATACTCTTCTCAAGCACTCTTGTTGTTGGGGCAACTTGGATAGAGTCTATCAAACAAGCAAACGTGGAATAATAAATATAAACCTAATGCCATAATGACAAAATGGCATTCATGTTTTTTCTATGATTTGATTCGCAGTTTCCACTTTTAGAGTTTGAAACTATGTTCAACCTGGTCAAACAATTATGGACACTTGTTTTTCTTTCTCAATACCACTAGTACTTTGAGTAACCTTGAAAATTTTACTGAACTCAATAATACAACAGTGTTCACTTTCTGGCCTCTGAAAACAAAGCCAATGGAGGTATGTTTTAAGATGTATTACTTTGAAATTGCTCTGAAAATGCCTAAGATATGGACATCACAACAAAGTAGATTCTTCCTAATAATACTCTAGCTAATAACATTGGCCAGATCTCCCCGCTCTCTTTTATTAATTTCGTTCTTAGGCATTTGGAAATTGTATAGCTGGAAGATTAATAACAAAGCCTTACACTGTAGCCCATAATTTGCCTTTTGCAAATAGGGATGCTGTAAAAAATAGTAGGGCTAAATATCAGGTGAGGCTATGTTGTTTTTTATATCTGAGTGTGTTTTATATCCGAGTGCTAAAGTTGAATAAGAAGACTTCCTTCAACTTACATCTCTTGAATTAACGTTGGAAAACAAAAATGTAGCTGAAAACATCTTTTTCATCTTTGAATGGCTTATTTAATTCATAAGTACTTTCATCAGCTTCTTTATCTTTGACTCTATATCACATTAGCCCAACCATCTTTCTTTGAATCCGGTGCAGCACCTTAGCTACCGCATAAAGACAATCCATTTGGGAAGATCGAATCGAGTTGGAGTCCAAGTCATACGATGTTCAATATATAATCCATTAGCATCTTGGCATTCTAAGGTGTACAGACTAAAGTGTTCTAAACATTTTAACTTTTGGCTTTTTCTCAGGTAAATTTTCAGATCAATTTTGCTTCTGGTAGAAATTGTCAATTGCATATTTGAGCCCAATCCTACGAGATTTCAGGTTGTTGAATCCACAGTGTATCAAGAAAGATCATATCCGATTGAAGATTGGTGTTTACTGGACGATTTTGGACCAGTTTCCAAGAGGCTTTGGTAACGCAACTGAATTTTAGTACAACATATCACCCTAAAACGGATGGACAAACTGAAAGGATGAATCAAATCTTAGAGAATATGCTTCGGATGTACGTGATGGATCAACAAAATCATTGGAAAGACTTCTTGTCATTGGTAGAGTTTGCATACAACAACAACTATCAAAGTACAATTAAGATGGCATCGTTTGAATTTATTTACGGATGACCGTGTCAGACACCTCTAAGTTGGGATCGACTAGAGGATAGGGCCCCAGTGGAACCGAAAGTGATCTAAGAAATGGAAGAACATATGTGAACGATAATACAAAGGATTAAAGAAGCGCAATATCAACAAAAGAGTTATATTGATGCACATCAAATTGACCGTAGTTATGAGATGGACGATAATTTTTTCTTGCGAGTAAAACCGCAAAAGAGTTCGATCAAGCTTGAAAAGGGTGTTAAGCTCTCTCCTAGGTTTGTGGGACTTTTCAAAATTGTGGAAAGGAAAGGACTTGTGGCTTACTGACTAGCCTTGCCTGATTCTTTGAGGCGTATGCACGATGTATTTCATGTAACTATTTTGGGACATTATATTTCATATACGTCACATGTTATTGACATGATTTCTTTGTAGGTGTAGGACAAGGGTGCTCTCGAGGTAGAGACAATCCACATTCTGTAACATCACACTCGACAATTACGACGTTAAATAGTCGATCAGGTCAAGGTCCAGTGGCACAATTATAGTCCACACTTGACTACTTGGGAGGACGCATATGAGATGCGTCAACAGTTTCCTTATTTGTTTGATAGATCAGATTTGTAGATCTGTGTGAGATACATTATTACTTTCATTTAGACTCTACAAACTTCGGGATGAAGTTAAAATAAAGAGAGGGTGTATGTAACATTATGTTTCACTGATCACACATATACTGAATTATTTTTGGAGGACACTTGCAAGCAAGTGATCTGGTTATGGTACATGATGATTTCTGTTTGACTATGATTATATTATGATGATTATCATGTCTTTGTTATTATATGTTAATTTTTAGATGTCTATGTATTGACAGATATTATTGACGATTTCCCCTAAGTGTGAAGCATACATGATAGGTTGTGGATGTCGATGGCATCAATGGACTTCCTCGGACTCCAGATTGAGTTAGGGAGTGGATTGCATTGGTTGTAGTATTTTGTTTCATGGATGGAATATATGATTGATTCTAGTATGGATTTATGTATATGGATTATTGACATTGTTCTTGTCAGTGGATGCATGTTTGGTGACGCTTGCTAATCCGACTCACATATGGAGTAAATGGGTCATGCACAAAAACCATACATTTGAGGGAAAGGTGTGGTACGGTCCCTGTAACAGTCTACTAGCACTCCCACCATGTCCTGAACTATAGGTTAAATATTACCTAGTTTGAAAGGTTCACGATGTTGTGAGGGACAACTGAGACAGTCACTCACGAAAATTTCTAAGGGGCGCGAAATAAGATGAAATCCTTAATCCTTAGAAGCCCTTAGTCTCTCACAAGGTCGACCGAGTGGAGTGTTGACTCCAAGCGTCGGACAAACTTCCAAAACTAGTCACAGGCGAGTGCAACCTTGGAGCAGAGAGGTGCATCTTGAAGGGAACGTCGCATAATAAAAATGTGTGTAATAAAAATACAAAAGGCCTAGAAAAAAAACACTTAGACTTTGTTAGAAAGGGCTACCAACAGATTGATAAGTTATAAACAATAAAATAATAAAAAATCTAAGTCTAAAGAGATTTGATTAAGTAAATACAAAAAGTGAATAAAGTGGTTAGACTAGTAAATAAGTGAAGAGGAAATAAAAATAATAAAAGTTAGGTGGATGCACATGTGTGCATGCAAATAATTAAAGGGGTCTTTAAATAAAATGAAATTAAAAAATGAGAGAATAGGGTGTCCACATAGAGTAGCATCTTATGTCAATCTACCAATAATTCTAACTAAAATAATACTCCTAATCCAACTCAAACTAATATCTAGTTAGGGGACACATAATAAATGAAGGATTGGGGAACTAAGGGACAACTAAGAGAAACAATAGGAACACATTGGGGAATGTGAAGGAAAATGCATAATTAAATAAAATAAAAAGGGATTTAACATGTGAAACTTGAGGAGAGTGTTACACATGTATTGGGTGAATAATCCTTTAAATAATTTATCAAAATTTAATTATTTTTGCATGAGGAAAAGTGTCATTGAGAAAAATTCTATAAAAGAATTGGAGAAGAGGCGAATGAGGTCTCTCTTTTGTTAGTATTGTTATGCTGCCAAAATTTCTCTTGACTAAGTTTTACTTTTGAGAGTTGGGTTCAAATCTTGTGAAAGAGTGGAAACTCTTTCTTGAGAGGGAAACCTTTCGTGCTATTGTTTCTAGTTTTTGTGTGTGGCCTCTTTCTAGCTCAAGGGGATAAGGGGGAAGAAGAGTACCCCTAGCATTGGTTGGAAGGTACTGGTGAAGTCCTTGTATAAGCAAGTGGAGGACCCGGAGTCACGCAAGAATTCAATTTGAAGATTTTCTTCAAATTTCATTGATTGGCTACAATATTTTATTATATGGCTATGCTAATGTTTATCAAATACTCTTGTAAAGTTGATTATATATTAAACAGTAATTAGAGAATTTTTTTGTTTGATCTATGATCATGATCTAGATGATCGCCTCGATTATGTGAACTTTATTTAAATATGCATTGGATAATATATTTCTATATATTGTGATTTGAATAATACGAACTCTTGAGAATGTTGGTCATGGAGCCTGATTATCTTCATGAAACAAAGGTCTTTATTTTCAGTTGTGTTTATACACCATGAAGACTTTACACCCTGGAAGACTGTACACCCCTCCACGTGGGATAGTGCAAGGGGAACTTTCCTCTCCTACAGAGTGTCGGGGGTTGTCCCTTGGCTGGGGGGTCCGAGGGCAAGTAGGCCCCCGGTGGGGGTTCGGGAGCAAATCCCCGGAAGGAAAAATTGTTTTTTAAATGTATACTGTAATTTCATAGTAAATCTAGACTATTCATTATAAGGTCACAGATCTGACGATAGAATTTATGTTAGGGTTTTTTTCTCTAGAAGGAAACCCTATTTTATGAGGGAAATGTATTGCGGCTATGTATACTTGCAAATATTGTATGCTAAGTGAGGAGGTTGTTAGAGAAAGAAAAGGAAGTTAAAACAGGTGTGTTGTAGGTAACATCCCTTCATTTTGTTGGATAATAATAAAGTAAGGACCTAGCAATTTCTCTGGTGGACATAGCCCAAACTGGGTGAACCACGTATATATGTGTCTCTATTGTATTGTGTATCTTCTGTGTTTTATTTAAGAATTTGTTTTTATTTTATTGCTCCACGATCATTTTTTTATAAAAACTGGTATCAGAGCGAAAGGTAACTTGGAGGAAAAGAGGGTTCATTCTTCGAATGGGAGCAATGGAGGAAGATGGAAAGTTTAGGGTCACTAAATTTAATGACCAAAACTACCAGTTAAGGAAGACGCAGATGGAAGATTATTTATATCAAAATGATATATTCCTACCATTGGGTGGAATAACAAATAAGTTGACAGCCATGAAGGACAAAGAATGTGAGGTTCTTGATAGAAAGGCACTAGGAACGATACGGCTGAGCCTAGCAGCGTCCGTGGATTTTAATATTTCGAAAGAAAAGACAACGAAGGAGTTGATGGATGCATTGGATAAACTATATGAAAAACTCTTAGTGTCCAATAAGTTATTTCTAATGATGAGATTATTTAATATGAATATGTCAGAAGGTGGGTCTATTGCAGATCATTTAAATAAATTTAATTGATCTAGGTGGATATTGGTGGCCACCCACCTATTCCAACTAGCTCCTTGTGTCCATTTTTGTTCAGCACGTTATTTTGTATTTCTTTGTAATTATGGGTTCTACACTTCTGGGGTTGTCTGAAGCCCCACACATCCTCCAGGTGGATACAGGTGGTCTCTCTCCTAATCCAACTAGATTATTTTGTATGTTTTCATGTCATCACATCTTGTTATACTTCCAGGGTTGTTTTGGGGACCTAAACATTTTTTTTTTGGCTTGCCATAGTCAAACTGTAGACGACATCAAAGTTTGATGGTGAAATGTGTAGTTCTTTAAAATACCTTTCCAACGTACTATCACGTGCCTAAAACAGAGATCGTATGCAAAAGTTACGACCCTTGGAAGTTGAGGTACCAAATTACACCAACTTACCCATAGGGCCCACATGAATTTGGGTGTTTCACCTTCTAGGGTTAGGTTTTTGGATGTCTAGGGTTTTGGCATTCATGAGTAATATCAAAAAGGCCTATGGAGCCTCATTGTAATCCATTATTCTTAGACAGATGTGGGTAGAAACCACATCTCTTCTCAGAGATAACTACCACCATTCGAGCAAGTGTTTTAGTTCTACAATTTTACAGTTTCAACCTATTTCATTATTTAATAGAAGATATTGTTTACTAGATATTTGTGTTATTATTCATATCTCTGTGTTTATTGTAGTCAGTCTATTAATCAGTATGTTCTGCTCCTAAATCTAGATCAATGGTATCAGAGTGATATGCTCTTCATTTATTTTTCTTTGTGCATGTCCCCAACAAGATCTGGGTACAAGAAGTTGGGACTCAAACCAATCGATTCATTACAATATCGATCATGTTGATCACAATAAAAACCCATGGGGGATGAAAAGAAAGATGGTGGAGTAGGATATCCTATTAAAATGTTGCTTGTGGAAGCCCTTGCGCGACAAAGGAACGAAATGATGGACAACTTTGCGCAAATCCTTCTACGACTGCCCACAGGAGAAGCATCTTCATCAAGCGGCCATGCAACCCCCTTCAAGGTACATGTAAATTTTGATATTCCATTATTTGAAGGACTGATAGATGTTTATGCTATAGATAAATGGTTGAATCTGCTCGAAGGATATTTTTCGGTCCACAAATTTTTCTGATAGGGAAATATCACTTTTTCACTCCTCAAGGTCATTCCCCATGTTAAATACTGGTGGGATACTTACTTTGAGCAAAGGGTCGTGGAGGAATCTATAATGTTTTTTGTGACCCCTACATGGGATTCCTTCTGGGACACCATTAAAGAACAATACTACCCTGTTGGAAGATACGAGGACCAATACACCAAATGGACCACCCTACATCAATAAAGGGACTAAATAGTACCATATTTCACCATTATTTTCCATACCCTATGGACCAAATTGGGTATCAAAGACTTTGAGCATCATCTGTTGCTCAAATACCATGGTTGTTTTCATATATACATTCAAACAGAAAAGGAGTTCCTGAACATCGCCTCATTGGGCACAACTTATAGATATGTTGTCAACATCGAGCATAAATTTACGTAGAAAAAGAGAGAGTTTGGGTCTGCAAACCCCTCACAGCCAAATCAGGGAAAAGGAAACCCCAACCCACACAGCAAGGGACCAAGTCGATATGGCCACCCTTAGGACAACCAGCCAAAGTCGCAACACAATAAAGGAAATTAGAAGATGAAGACAGACACTGGAAAATGGTGTGAGTATCATAAAAGTCCTTGGCACAACATCGAAGAATGTCACTCCAAGAAGTCCCTCGTGGCTGAGTTGAAGGCTTCTGATTCAGAGGGTGATTTTGATTCCAAGTCAATTCATGAAGGCGGGAAGCGCATTATCGATGTTGAACCCAGTACCACTATCGCTACCACCAAAGTCTAACCAAATGAACCAGAAGAACTAGAGGAAGGGGAATGCCTCTTTCACTCGCAGATGTGGGTCAAGGGGGCTCTGCTTCATTTCATTGTCGATAGAGGTAGTCAGAAGAACCTTATTTTAGTAGAGGTCATCAAGTGGCTGGACCTACCAACGAAACCACACCTGCAACCCTACAGCATTGGTTGGCTTCACCAAGGAAGAGATCTTCGTGTAAGCCAACAATGTTGTTGTAGTGTACCCTTTCACTACCGAGGTTTCCAAACCTCTCAGTTTACCATTATACATGGATGTTTACATAATTCATATTGAAATTATAATAAAATGAGTTTAAGATAATTAAACGCACTCAAACTCATTGTAAATATATGGGTACTGCTATAATTAAACATTCCATAGCATTCAACAGGGACTCATTTACACAGCGGAAAACATGATAATATATATAGCACAGTCATGCCAAATGTGATGAAACATAATTCAGATACTTATCTTTTACCAGTTGTAGAATTTACCAACCAAGTGCAGGCCTTCCACGAACCTCCCAGCCTTAGACCACACTGTTCATCAGCTCAACGATGGGTCACCCCCAAGCTGGGACCGATCTCCACCCCAAGGCAAGGATCCTAGGCTAGGCTAAGGTTACAGGGAGATAACACATACACATTCACCAGGAAGAAGCTCTCCCAGGAAACTCCCACGCTCACTGCCCACAGTCCCTCATTCCCCACATGCCTGTTCCACCCCAAGAGAGTGCACCTTCTCTGTCACCTAGACAGTCCTTCAGCTGCCAGTCTCCCTTCCCTTGGGTTACAGGAACAGACCAGACCGAAATTCTCTGGGCTCTATGGTAGCTACAGGGTTCCTTCCAGGAGTTCTCTTCTCCCTCTGCGCACTCTCTCACCTGGAGGAGTCGCTCACAGGCCAGCAAGCCTCATGCAGTCTAGTACTTCATGGTCACAACAATCCACGGGAAAACATAGACAAATGCTTCCCAAAATGGTTCAGTTGTCACAGGATAATCTCACGGGATGATTTCGGAGCAGGCTTCACGCATAGGCTAGCTCAGTTTTTCCCAAACAACCAGGGATTCTTCCACTCGAGTTTAACACCGAGAATTCTGGTTCAGGAAATGCGTTCTCAGGATTGCCTGGAACAGCCACAGACTCCCAGCTCTGGACAGGGTATACACGGTTTTCCTCAGGCAAACACAGCTTAGCGGTTTCAGAGATGAATCAGGATATCCGGCAGAGGTCGTACCGATTCCACGCTCAGAGGTTCGGTTCAGAATGGAGGAGAGTGTCCCCCTCTCATCTTACTTTCTTTGTTTTATTTTCATGCACCAGGGTTGACATTTGTCACCCTGGGAACTGCATGTGTTCCATACGTACGCCTTCCTCCCACCACTTGGGAATTCACGCGTCCTTCCAAAAGGACTTAGGATAAAATAATATGCACATGGCTCTTTTTGGAAATAATATTAAAATATTATTCCAGGCCTAAGCCCCCTAGGCTTATCACTCAGCCCCTTTCACACCTTTTAGCCCCTAGTTCCCTGCCCACTCTGTGGACGCTCAGTCCCCCATCACTCATTCATCGTGGTCGGTCTGCACTGGCGGTGTTTATATTTTATTAATTGATCTGCATACATACAAGTACATCAACAGGCTCCTGGCCCTCACACTTAGGCTCCCTGGCCTAACAAAACACATAAGCCTACAGCTTATACAAAACTTGGCTCACCAGCCTATAGAACACGTTTACAATTCTTTGCATAAAACATGATCTGTGATGGGGCTCATCCTTGGGGACACTACAGTTGTCTACCCTATGACATCAAGCCTTTCAAAGATGAGGTACTGTGTGATATTGCTCCCCTTGAAGTTTGTGATGTTCTTTTAGGAAAACCATATTTTTGGAAGTGTCATGTTGTGTATGAGTCTATACTCCATAGTTTTATTATTACCTTGGGTATACAATTGTACAGGATCCCAGAGGTAGCGCCGCCTACTTTTATTTCTTTAATCTCTTCTAATCAATACATTAATGTCATTTCACAGACCAAGAAGTTTGCCTTCTTTGTGATTCGTGCTCACAGTAAGTAGAAGTTCACTGCCACATCCATGAACTCTACACAACACCTATATTTGCAGCAGAAGCAAGTGGACGGGATCGTGGAAGAATATAGAGATATCTTCTCATCACCAACAGAGGTACTGACACACTTCCAAGTCAAGCATCTAATTGATTTGACCCCCAACGCACCTCTACCTAATGGACCAGTATATTGATGCTCATTGATGGAGAATGACTAAATCAGGCGTTAGACTCAAGAGCTTCTTCAAAAGGGGCACATCATACCCAGCTCCTCCCCTTGCAGAAGCCTGATTGTACTGGTGCAAAAGAAGGATGAGACTTGGCGACTCTGCATTGATTACAGAGCCTTAAACAAAATCATAGTTAGGAACCACTACCTGATTCCCAGGATTGATAACCTTCTTGACCAAATCAAGGGGGGAAATTTATTCAACAATATTGGCCTAAATTCTGGCTGCCACTAGGTTCCCATCAAACCAATTGATGTATGGAAGACAACCTTCAAGTCTACAGAAGGTCTCTACGAATGGCTAGTCATGCCCTTTGGCTTAACAAATGCACCAGCCACTTTCATGAGGTTGATGAATGATGTATTGATACCCTTCACCAATTACTTTAAGGTAATATATTTGGATAACATCCTCATCTTCAACAGAACATGGGAGGATCACCTGCGACATATTCAATGGGTTTTGCGCACTCTGCGACAACACAAGCTCTATGCAAACTTGGAAAAATGCTCTTTTGGAATGAACATAGTCCAATACTTGGGCTACATTATTGAGGAGCATGGGGTACATGTTGATCCAGCTAAGATCCAAGTCATCCGTGACTGGACAGTCCCGACCACACTAACCAAGCTTCAAAGATTTTTGGGACTAGCCAACTTCTACCAATGGTTTGTATTAGGATTCTCCCATATTGCATGGGCCCTTAGCTAGGTGACCAAGGGTGGTGGTAGGGCCAAGTTCGTGTGGGGGGAGAAGAAAAATTGAGAATTCAATGATCTGAAGCATCGCTTGTGCTCAGCTTCAAGATTGAGACTGATACATCTGACTATGTTGTAGTCGTAGTTCTCATTCAACAGGGGCATCTAGTGGCATACCATAGTGATACGCTCTATGATACTATTCGGAAATACCCCACCTATGATAAGGAAATGTATTCCATTGTACAAGCTTGTCGTCAATGGAAACATTACATTTTGGGGAAAGAGACAATCATACAAACTGATCAAAAACATCTGTAGTTCATACACACACAAGGGAAATTATAGAACGACCACCATCAGAAGTGGTCCACCTACCTGCAACAGTTCCATCTCAACATAAAGTATAATACATGTATCTCCAATCATGTCATTGACTGCCTCAGTCGACCTCCTGTGGCTGCACTCACCATTGTGCTCCATTCTTGTGGACATGAATCATCTGAGTGGCCCCAATTGTATCACAAAGATACATATTTCGCCACCACCTATCATCTCTTGGGTATAGGCACAATTGTCACTAATGTTCACATTCAGGAAAGACTCTTATGCCACTTGGGCCATCTCTGTGTTCCTACAAGCGAGTGTGAAAAGCTAATTTGGGAAGCCCACTACAATCAGGTGGCAAGACATTTTGGCATGGAGAAAACTGTGGTCATTCTTAAGAAACATTTTTATTGGCCAAAACTTCGACAGGACGTCAGCAAGTATACGATATATTGTATTGATTGTGCCATTTCCAAGACAACCATCAAGTAGCAAGGATTATACAACCCTCTTCCTATTTCTGAGAAGCCTTGGGAATCCATCTCAATGGATTACATGTATGGCTTGTCGTCCACCAAGCAAGGAAATGACTGTGTTTTTGTGGTCGTTGATCAGTTTTCGAAGATGGCCATCCTCACAGCATGTAACAAGAATGTCACAGTGGCAGATACTTCTCAGCTCTTCTTCGAATGAGTGTGGGTCCACTTTGGGATACCACAGACCATCATCTATGAATGAGACAACAAGTTCCTCAGCACCTTTTGGTCGAGTATCTGGTCTCTGTTGGACACCAAACTCACAAAATCCACTAATTTCCACCCCCAAACCGATGGCCAAACCGAGATCGTCAATCAAATGATTATGCACATCCTGCGCATGCACAATTCTAAGCATCCATGTACATGGGACAAGAGTCTTCCATATGTCCAACACAATTACAAAATGGCTCTCCATAGTTCCACTGAGAATAGCCCATTTCAGGTGGGTTTGGGATTCTAACCCTTGGGACCCATTGACGTTTCACTTCTTCTTGCCACCACATAGACAGTCTCTTCCCCTAATCAGTCTGCAATCAACAAATCCACCAGATTCATTGAGCGGATTCAACACATCTGCTAACAGGTCCAGGAGATTTTGCAGAAATCCAATGCTAAGTACAATCAAAGCCATGATCAACACAGGGTACCACACTAGTTTCAGGTTGTTGACAAAGTTTGGTTACATTTGCAGAAGAAGCGTCTCACCGGGCCCCATAGGAATCTTCGCCAACTTCGTTATGGGCCTTATACTATCACCAAGGTTGTGGGTAGCAATGGTTTTGAGCTCAACACTCCACCCTTCCTTTGTTTGCATATAATATTCAATGTGGATCTCCTTCGGCCATATTTTCCCCCATTATTGGACACCTCTGAGATCGCAAAACAACGGAAACCAACAGATCTCAACCCTGATGGCATGGAACAAGCATCCACTGATCAGATAGTGGAGACACAGGTCAAGGGAACTCACCAGTAGTGAATCTAGTTTTATCGGGTTGTCAAGGCAGGGAAACTCCTACACCAAGGCAAGTGCCTCATCCAGGACCAAGTCCAGCAAAAGTTTCCTCACCTCATGGGGAA
Organism: Picea glauca; assembly: GCA_000966675.3. Classification (NCBI taxonomy): domain Eukaryota; kingdom Viridiplantae; phylum Streptophyta; class Pinopsida; order Pinales; family Pinaceae; genus Picea; species Picea glauca. The sequence goes on along the minus strand of JZKD02S2365925.1, from coordinate 12,606 downwards.
AATCGACACAATGGAGACCATTTCTTCCTATGGGGGGAGGATTGATCCAGGGGGATATTGGTGGCCACCCACCTATTCCAACTAGCTCCTCGTGTTCATTTTTGTTCAGCATGTTCTTTTGTAGTCCTTTGTAATTGTGGGTTATACACTTCTGGGGTTTTCTGAATCCCCGCACATCATCCAGGTGGATATGGGTGGCCTCTCACCTAATCCAACTTGATTATTTTGTATGTTTTCATGTCATCACATCTTTTTATACTTCCAGGGTTGTTTCGGGGCACTAAACATTGTTTTTTTTGCTTGCCATAGTCAAACTGTAGTTGGAGTCAGAGTTTGACAGTGGAATGTGTAGTTCTCTGAAAAAACTTTCCAATGGGATATCACACGGATAGAATGGAGGTTGTATGCAAACGTTACAACCCTTGGAAGTTGAGGTACCAAATTACACCAGCTTACGCATAGGGCCCACATGACTTTTGGCGTTTCACATTCTAGGGCTAGGTTTTTGGATGTCTAGGGTTTTCGCATTCATGAGTAATATAAAAAAGGAATTTGGAGTCTCATTTTAATCCATTCTTCTCAGACGAATGCGAGTAGCAGCCACATCTCTTCTCAGAGATAGCTACCACCATTTGAGGAAGTGTTTCAGTTCTGCAATTTTACAGTTTCAACCGATTTCATTATTTAATATAAGATATTTTTCACTAGATATTTTTGTTATTCTTCATATCTCTGTGTTTATTGTATTCAGTCTGTTAATCAGTTCGTTACACTCCTAAATCCGGATCATTAATATGGTTACTAATCAACTAAGTTTTGTAAAAGTGGGATTTCTTTATGAGGTCAGGGATCTTTTAATATTGTTCTCATTGCTAGAAAGATGGAATGGCCTGGTCATGGTTGTAAGTAACTATGTCTCTGGTTCAAACACTCTAAAATTTGATGATGTTGTTGGTGCTATCCTTAGCAAGGAAATGTGACATAAAAACATAGGTGAAACATTAGGTAATGTGTTAAAAATGGAGAACAGGGGAAGACAAAAGGATAGAGGAAAGGGATCAGGGAACCGCGAGAATTCTAGGAAGGGTAGATCCATCCAGAATTGGAAAGATAGAGTGTTGGAATTGTGTAAAGAAATGGCATATGAATAAAGACTACAGAGCTCCAAAGAAGTAAAGAGATGGACAGTAAGAGAAAAATCAGGAATAAAATGTAACAGGTGATGTGTTACAATATGTTTTGATCATTTTTGTACATAATATTTATGAGTCTTGAGTAGTATATTCAGGGGCTTCATTTCATGTCACACCCTATAGGAAACATTTTCTAGATTATGTTCAAGGTGATTTTGGACAGGTTCATTTGGGTGATGATGCACCATGAAAAAAATTTGGAATGAGAAAGGTAAAAATAAAGCGTCAAATGAATGGAAACCAATAGTTGTTGAAAGAGGTAAGACATGTTCCAAATATAAGGAAAAATATAATTTCAATAGAGCAATTGGAAAGTGAAGGTTGTATATCCATATTTACAGATAAGGTGTGGAAGGTCACCAAAGGATCATTGGTGATAGCAAAAGAAGAGAATGTAGGTACATTGTATTTATGTACTGGTAATACTGACTTGTATATCTCTTTAGCTTCTACAGGAGTGGATACAACACTATGGCATCATAGGATTGGACACATGAGTGAGAAGGGAATGAAAATACTACACAAAATAAATTTATTGTCAGATCTTAAACAAATTGATTTGGATTTCTGTTAGCATTGTGTTTATGGAAAACATATAAGAGACATATTTCTCAGAGTTGAAAAATAAAAGAAGAGTGAAAGGTTAGAGATTTTGCATATATATGTATGAGGACCAACTCAGGTATCATCTCTTGGTGGCTCTCATTATTATGGTAATTTTATTGATGATGCAACTAGAAAAACTTGGGTTTATTGCATTCTACAAAAATCTGATGTTTTTAATACTTTTAAGAAATGAAAAGCTTTGGTTGAGAATAAGACAGGAAAAGGGTTCAATTGTCTCAAATCATACAATGGAGGTGAATATTGTAGCAAGGAGTTTGATGATTATTGTTTATACCATGGGATTTGTAGAGAGAAGACATTTCGAGGAACACCATAATAAAATGGTGTGTCAGAAAAGATGAATAGGAAAACCATGAAACGTGTAAGGAGTATGAGATTGCATGATGGTTTTCCCTTACAGTTCTAGGCAAATGTTGTAGATATTTTTTTTTACTTAATCAACAAATGACCTTCAATCTCTTTGGATGCTAGAATTCCATAGAAGGCATGGACATGTAAAAAGGTAAACTATTATTTTTTGAAGACTTTCAATTGTGAATCATTTGTCCATGTTGATAAAGAAAATAGAACAAAGCTTGAGAAAAAATCCAAGATGTGTGCATTTATTGGATACATTGTTAATGATTTTGGTTATCACTTATGGGATTATGAAAATCATAAAATCATTAGGTGTTAAGTACCTAAATAGATATACAAATATAATCACCACTGTTTGCACCCAATTCGTCACTAGGTGAGCAAATTAAGAGTGCTTACATGCCCAGTTGGGCTCTGCTAGGCATGACAGCTGTAAGGTAAAAGGTTAGAAAGAAAAACAACAAGGTTATAAACAAAAATTAAACTAAAACAAATAA
>JZKD02S2365891.1:403474-413651 GCA_000966675.3 Picea glauca | reverse complement strand
ATAAAAATCTTTGAGGTTCAATGTCTTGAGTTAATATCGATAGTGGGGCTTTTCTAAATGCTGACAGGAACATTATACACATATATACATAGACAACCACAAACATCTCGTTCTGTCCTCCACTTGGATGTAAAGCACCGGGCTTCTCTAAGTACAACAGGGTTGCAATTTAAGGAACTACTAGTCTTTATTGGGGATGTTACTTTCTCCAATCTGATTGTAACAACCTATTTCCCCCAGTCTGTAAAAATAACTATACTGGCCAAGTATTGTGGCAAACTCAAAAATGTGAATGTGTGATGTGAATAGACCTTGTGAAAAAGGTCGATGAATGTGAATAATATTATGAATATATATTGCAGGACTGCTGAGAGGGGAATATGCTAAAAAAGAGACCACGATGGCTGGATAAAGGTGGTGGAAGGCACCTGGAATGGTGGCGTTAACTTCCACTGAAAACCAATACCGTATTTGGTCTTCACTGGCCTGGAGAACCAAGAGAGGCTCGCTTGCTCGAAATTAATTACTCGCAGGTTGGTAGGTAGATGGCTCCTCATGCGTAATGAGGGATGGGGGTAAAACCGCCCATACGTGGGGTCCTGACACCTGACCACCACGAGGAAGATCGTGCCACACAACCTCGCCGGAAAGGAAAAAGGCAGGAGGAGTGTGCGATCACGGACAGACGCGAGGGAGGAAGAACTCTGGAAAAATATGTAGAGTGAGTGATAGCGGAGAAGAAGGAGAGTAACCTTCGTTCTCGGTCACTGGCAGACAGAGACGCAGTCTTCCAGTATCGTGGTCTCAGCTCGGGGGTGGCTAGTGGTAAATCCGTTGGGAGTCGCTGAGCCTACAGTTGGGTGGAAATGAGCACCCCTCTCAGCAGTTGCATCACCTCTGGTGTTTTTTCTGATAAGTGTTTTGTCTCTGGCATCTTGAAATATATATATTCTGACATTTATGCTCATAAGCTGTGAAATTGTGAATGATTTCAGTGCAAGAATGTCTGTATGGTGTTTTGATCAGTACTGGTAGTTGCATGTGTATAATGGAAAGACTACGTATGGCTTATGTTTTCATAAATCGCTATTTATATGCATACTGATCTAATTCAGACTTCACATCCGGTTCTCGAGAGAGAGATACCCTTATCTGCCTCAGATAGTACCCTGGGTAAACCTCCCCATAGAGATACCCTTCTTGAAAAGCCCATCAAGAACCTGGAAAGAGGATGTGAAGGTGCAAGGCCTTAGTAACCCTGCACGAGGAGGAATGATCCTCTTGAAATCCCGAGATCGCTGTGTAGGGATAAGTATCGTTTGACGGGCAAGATCCTGTCAGAAGATCTGCGGTCACTCACGGCCGTTAGATTGGAAGGAGAAGAGGGGGCATTAAATGCCTCAACCCCTTTCCTTTGTTTTCACGAGTAGTGTAGAGACCGAGACCCACTCAAGTCCTAGACTTGATGAAGGAGAGCAATAGATGTGCTGAAGACTCTTCTAAGAGNATAAAGCTTGAAGGGAATTGTGTGTAGTAATTAATGAAATAATTCAAAAAGTTAGAGCACAAATGAAATCAAAATACACATGAACAAAGGGATTTGTATGAAACCTCTAAAACCGATAGGCACTTGGCCTTTAGCCACGTCAATCAATTTCATAATTGTTATGAAGGAAGCTAATTTGATTAATAGGTTTTGAATACCAATCATTTGATGAAGGAATGATTCAATTGGATCCATTTTGATAACGGAAATTCCTCTAAGTGTGTATAAATGGAAGTCGGGATAGTGAATAGAGGGTTCTATTTTTCAAGGATTTGTTTTTGATAGAGTTCACCAAGCCTACTTTTGCAAAATTGGGGATTAATGCCTCCTTTATGTACTCCAAAAGAAAGAATAATTAAAGTGGGGGTGTTAACTTTTTGAAGAACAAATTCGGGTATAAAGACTAATACCTCTTTGAAATTCACATTATAAATTTGTAATAAGGCCCAATAGATTTGATCATTTGAATTCAAATAGATATTTGTTTCTAGATTCCATGTCCTATTATCTACAAATTGTGTGTGTTATTGGTTTGTTTCCATTGGTACTTTGATTCACACACCCATGCCTTGTATGAGTTGGTGTTAGAGTATATATGGTTCCTACATTGGTGAAGATAACTCTAGGAACCAAATCTTTGGGCAGAATTGTTGTGACAAAAATATTTTGAATGAGAGAATGCTCAATATAATTGCTTTCTTTTGGTGTTTCAACAAATTTTTGAATGGAGGGACTCATAACTATTCAATTGAGAAGGTTTGTCATTTATGTTATGTGTGCAAAGAAGCAATGAATCAAGAGTTGGAAGAACTGAGAAGAAGGTTGGAATAATTATAGACTAGACAAAGCAAAGATGTTGAAGAAGAATCCACACCATAGCTAGAAGAAGAAGAATAAATTTTTTATGAGGCACACTTTAGTGGATAATTACTCCACTTTTGAAAAAAGAGGAAATGCATGAGTTGAAGTGCCCAATTATGATGGTACCCTAAAGGCATAAATTTCGGTAGACTAGTTTGGAGAAATTGAGTTGTACTTCAAATATGAGAAAGTATAAGACTCTCATAGGGTGAAATTTGATGCCAAAATTGAAGGGACATGTTGCCTTGTGGTGGGGTTTTGTCTAGAAGGATCAGAAGAAAGAAAGAATTTGAATCTATAAGAAGATGGTGAACAAGTTGCTTAAGAATTTTTTGTCCACTAATTATTAGTGGACCTTGTATCGAAATGTACAAAATTTGAGACAAAGATATATGATTGTTTGAGAACACATCGAAGAATTTTACTAATTGAGCATTCAAACTTGACTTGGTGAACTTGAAGATCAAAGCGTGTAAAGGTTTGTAAAAGGTTTGAAATTTCAGATTTAATATAAATTGAGTATGCAATATTTCCATTTGGTAGAAGACGCTTTTCAAATTGCTTTGAAAGTTGAAGAAATGTTGTTTAAAAGTGTAGTGCCTCAATTTTTTAGATAAACTATCTACCTTATATTGAGGGTAATCTAAATGTCTAGGGAAACTTGAGGTTTTGTTTTGATAAACTCACGTGATGTTAGACCTTGAATTTGGTTTCATACATGTGGATATGTAACTATGTTACTTGATAACATCCATATGTTTGTATATGCTTATGGTGAAACATGGTTGTACATGTATGATGTTATGGTTGTATCATATGTTTGTATATGCTTATGGTGAAACATGGTTGTACATGTATGATGTTATGGTTGTATCGACTAACATGTTATTGATTATGTTTTCCTACTTTTTATGCAACATGAAAATGATGATGAAGTGAATTAATCATGTTCATGAGATATGACTATGTTATGTGCCGATTATGTTAAGATGAATAATATGTGATGTTGCTAACTAATATTAGCAAGTTGTAATAGACAAACACATTTCCTTCAAATCTAAGACTCATGTGATTATAAGATAATAGAGGTTTACCTTAATATAAATCAAATTATAAAGAAAAATTGACCTTATAATCCAAAAAAATAGTATTTGAATTCTAATTCATATTAATAAACTTTAAATGATAAATTTCTCTCCATATTCAATCTTGATTATGGACCATAGTAGTCTAGTCAATTTAAAAACATATGTGATGATTCTAGAAGCACCTCCACACAAATAATTATGTGCATAATGAATTATATGAAGGATTTGATTACTATGAACTGGAAGGGGTTGAGAGGTCGAATTGTGTAGGGTAAAAATTTTGCACTTTAGTATTCACATATTCCTACCCACTAGTGGTGTTGCAATGTGGCCTACTTATGTTTCACTTTCCTGTGTGATCCACTTAGTGATGATATTGATATCCCTCTGCCATTATTGTGTGTTGGATCACCTTACTTGAGTCCCCCTTACCTTATCTTAGATGTGTGGATTGTTAGGGAAGTATGGTTCTTAGGTAAGGTTCCTTATCACTTTCCCTCTCTGTTTCATGGTAATTGGTGATAAATTTGGCTATGTAAAACCGTTTGGGGCAACCATTTAGGGAACTTGCATACTCTATGGGATCAATTTGGGGATCTAAGCCCCTTTTTTATCCCATGTGGCTTTGGATGCTTCATTTTGGGTCCTTTGGAGTGCTTAATTGGGATCTACTTAGTCAAATCTTCCTTAACCCTTCTCACTTAGTATTTTGGTGCCAAGCGAACCATAGATTCCGTATACTGTATTGCCACTATAAAGTCATGCCTCACAGAACAAAATTTTTTTTAAGTAAAATACATGTGGCACAAGCTATTAAAATCATGGTTTGCATTCAAAAATCATGGTATAGATTTTTTAATAAAATCCTCTTTCCAACGATTAACCTAATTGTTGGTGCAATTATATGTATAATATATTTCCAATAATTAATATGTCAACCAAGATTCCTAATCAACAGAGTTGTTACACAATATGTGTCAGAAACATATACTTTAACTATGTCTAGTGAGTATAGTAGAGATTAAAGCATTTTCAGATATATACTTTGTTTTATCTAAACTCTAATCATAATCCTTAGTATGAAATCCAATAGAAAATCTATCTAAAAGTGGATGTCCTAATTACTATGTAAAATATTTCTAGTCTATACTTCACACACTATACAAGATTCAAATTCACCCCAGAGATTATTCTACTTCAATAAGTAATTAGTACATAAAACAAGGTTTTCCATTTACTGACTCATGAAATGAAAAAGATGGAATCCTATCTTGTTTCTTTAATGACACATTTAACTAGGAAATCCCCATTTGATTCTTCACACACTCTTTCAAAATCAACTAATGCAACACAAAATGAATTTTTATACAATCTCACAATCTGACAATTCTAGAAAATCACTTCATTTCTACACAGGGAGCAGAGGTCTCATTGAGACTTTGCATTTGCTGGCCCTTGTAATACAAAAGATGGATTCTTGAGCTACTCCTGTACTAACACACTTTGCAATTTAGAATAAATTCTAAGAGAATAATTTCCTTCCTACGAACATAGATTGAGTAAATGATCACACTTCATAAATCTTTTCACTATTTCAACTTTACCAATTACTGAATATGAACTAGGTAGAATGCCTACGATTTTGGTGCTTCAAACTCATCACACACAATGGCATAATAAAATTCACACCATGTTCACACTTAACATCTACACTATATTTAAATCATACAAGAAATTGAATTAGAAAATATAATATCATGTACTAAATGAATAACAAGCATGTACAAGACTGATCCAGGTGGATATTGGTGGCCACCCACCTATTCCAACTGGCTCCTCTTATCCATTTTTGTTTAGCACATTCTTTTGTACTTCTTTGTAATTGTGGGTTTCTAGCGATGTCTGAAGCCCCACACATCCTCTAGTTGGATACTCATGGAATCTTTCCTAATCCAACTAGATTATTTTGTATGTTTTCATGTTAGCACATCTTGTTGTACTTCCAGGGCCGTTTTGGGGCCCTAAACATTGTTTTTTTGGCTCACCACAGTCAAAATATAGTCTAAGTCAAAGTTTGATGGCAGAATGTGTATCTCTCTGAAAGACCTTTCCAACGGTCTATCATGAGCCTAAAACTGAGGTCATATGAAAAAGTTACGACCCTAGGAAGTTGATGTACCAACTTACACCAACTTAACCATAGGGGGCCACATGACTTCACCTTCTAGGGTTAGGTTTTTGGATGTCTAGGGTTTTGACACTCATGAGTAATATCAAAAAGGCCTTTGGAGCCTCATTGTATGGCATTCTTCTCAACAGATGCACGTAGCAGTTGCATCTCTTCTCAGAGATAGCTACCACCATTCGAGCAAGTGTTTTTAGTTCTGCAGTTTTACAGTTTCAACCTATTTCATTATTCAATAGAAGATATTGTTCCATGGATATCTTTGCTATTCTTCATATCTCTATGTTTATTGTATTCAGTTTGTTAATCAGTTTGTTCCGCTCCTAAATCCAGATCAGTGGTATAAGAGAGGTTTGTTATTCATTCATTTTTCTTCGTGCATGTCCTCGACAAGATATGGGCACAAGAAATTGGGACTCGAACCAATCAGTCCATTGCAAGATCGGTCGCGCCGAGCCCAACAACAACCCATGGGGGATGAAAAGAAAGATGATGGAGCAGGAGATCCTATTAAAATGTTGCTTGAGGAAGCCCTCGTGCAACAAAGCAACGAAATGATGGACAAATTCGCACAGATCCTTCGACGACTTCCCATAGGAGAAGCATATTCATCAAGCAACCATGCAACCCCCTTCAAGTTATAGGTAAATTTTGATATCCCATTATTTGAAGGACTGATAGATGTGGATGTTGTATATAAATGGTTGAATTTGCTCGAAGGGTATTTTTCGTTCCACAATTTTTTCGATAGGGAAAATATCACTTTTACACTCCTCAAGGCCATTCCCCATGTTAAAGACTAGTGGGATACTTACTCTGAGTAAAGGGTAGTAGAGGAATCTACAATATTTGTGGTGGCCCCTACATGGGATTCCTTCTGGGACACCATCAAAGAACAGTACTATCATGTTGGAAGCTACGAGGATCAACACACTAGATAGACCACCCTACGTCAAGAAAGGGACTAGAGAGTACCAGATTTCACCAATATTTTCCATATCCTGTGCACCAAAATTGGGTATCAAAGACTCTAAGCGTCATGTGGTGCTCAAATACCGTGGTTGTTTGCATAGATACATTCAAATAGAAATGGAGTTTCTGGACATCACCTCATTGGGCATGGATTATAGATACGTGGTCAAGATCGAGCAGAAATTTAAGAAGAAAAGGCGAGAGTTTGGATCTTCAAATCCCTCAAAGCCGAAGCAGGGAAAAGACATCCCCAACCCACACAAAAAGGGACCAAGTTGAGATGGTCTCCCTCAGGACAACCAGTCCAAGCCACAACATAAGAAGGGCAATGAGAAGATGAAGAAGGACATGGGAAAATGGTGTGAGTATCATAAAATCCCTTGGCACTACACTGAAGAATATCGCTCCAAGAAGTCACTCATAGCCGAACTGAAGGCTTTCAAGTCAGAGGTCAATTCTAATTTCTAATCAAATTCTGAAGGAAGGAAGCGGATTATCAATGTTGAACCCAGTGCCACTGTCGCTACCACCAAAGTCTGACCAAGCGAACCAGAAGAACCAAAGGAACGAGAACACCTCTTTCAATCGCAGATGTGGGTAAAAGGGGATTCGATTAATTTCATTGTCGATAGCGGGAGTCAGAAGAATCTGATTTCAACAGAGTTCGTCAAGCAACTAGGCCTACCAACGACATCGCACCTGTAGCCTACACCATCGGCTGGCTTCGCCAAGGAAGAGATTGTGGTGTCAGCCAATAATGTTAACTACCCTACGACATCAAGCATTTCAAGGATGAGGTACTGTATGATATTGCTCCCCTTGAAGTTTGTGATGTTCTTTTAGGACAACCATAAGTTTGGAAGTGTCATGCTGTGTATGAGTCTAGACCCCACAATGTTATTATTACTTTGGGTAGAGAATTGTATAGGATACCAGAGGTAGCGCCGCCTACTGCTATTTCTTTAATCTCNATCGCACCTGTAGCCTACACCATCGGCTGGCTTCGCCAAGGAAGAGATCTTTGTGTCAGCCAATAATGTTAACTACCCTACGACATCAAGCATTTCAAGGATGAGGTACTGTATGATATTGCTCCCCTTGAAGTTTGTGATGTTCTTTTAGGACAACCATAATTTTGGAAGTGTCATGCTGTGTATGAGTCTAGACCCCACAATGTTATTATTACTTTGGGTAGAGAATTGTATAGGATACCAGAGGTAGCGCCGCCTACTGCTATTTCTTTAATCTCTGCTAAGCAATGTAGTAAGGTCATCTCACAAATTGAGAAGTTCGTCTTCTTTGTGATCCAATCTCATAGTAAGGAGAAGGTCACCACCACATCTGTGGCCTCTACACAGAGCCTCTATTTGTAGCAGAAGCAAGTGGATGGGATCATGGAATACTACTGAGACATCTTCTCCTCACCTACAGGGGTACCGACACATTGCCAAGTCAAGCATCCAATTGATCTAACCCCCGACACACCTCTACCTAATGGACCAATATATCATTGCTCGTTGATGAAAAATGAAGAAATCAGCCAACATATCCAAGAGCCGCTTCAAAAGGGGCACATAAAACCGAACTCCTCCTCTTGTTGAAGCTCGATTGTACTGGGGTAGAATAAGGGCAGGACATGGCGACTCTTTTTTGATTACAGAGCCTTAAACAAAATCACAGTTAGAAACTGGTACCCCATTCCCACGATTGATGACCTTGACCAACTCAAGAGGGAAACATTCTTCAACAAGATTGACATAAAGTCTGGCTAACACCCATCGAACCAACTGATGTATGGAAGATAACCTTCAAATCTAAAGAAGGTCTCTTCGAATGGATAGTCATGCCCTTTGTCTTAACAAATGCACCAACCACTTTCATGAGGTTGATGGATGATGTATTGAGACCCTTCACCAACTCCTTTGTAATGGTATATTTGGATGACATCCTCATCTTCAATTGAACGTTATAGGAGCACATGCGACATATTCAACAGGTTTTGAACACTCTGCGGCAACACAAGCTATATGCAAACTTGGAAAAATGATCTTTTTGCATGAACAGGGTCCAATACTTGGGATACATTGTTGATAAGCATGGGGTACATGTTGATCCAACTAAGATCCAAGTCATTCGTGACTAGCTAGCCCCGACCACACTGATCGAGCTTAGGAGCTTCTTGCAACTAGCCAACTTCTACTGACGGTTCGTGTTGGGATTCTCCCATATTGCATGGGCCCTCAACCAGGTGACCAAGGGAGGTGTTAGGTCCAAGTCCGTGTGGGGGAAGGAGCAACAATGGGCATTTGATGATCTGAACCATCACTTGTGCTCAACTCCAGTACTCTCCTTTCCCGATCTGTAGCAACCATTCAAGATTCAGATTGATGCATATGACTATGATGTAGGCACATTTCTCACTCAGCACAGGCATCTGGTGGAAAACCATAGTGAGACACTCTCTGATACTGTCTCGAAATACCCCACCTATGACAAGGAAATGTATTCCATTATACAAGCCTTTTGTCAATGGAAACATTACATTCTGGGAAAAGAGACGATCATACACATTGATCACAAGCCTCTGTAGTTTATACAGACACAAGGGAAATTGCAGAACGACTGCCATCATAAGTGGTCTTCCTACCTGCAACAGTTCCATCTCAACATCAAGTATAAGATAGGTATCCTCAATCGTGTCCCTGATTGCCTTTGTCGGCCTCCTATGGATACACTCACCACTGTGCTCCATTCCTATGGACATGAAGCATCTGAGTGGCCCCATTTTTATCACCAAGATCCGGACTTCGCCACCACCTATCAGCTCTTGGGTACAAGCGCAACTGTCACCGATTTTCACATTCAGGACAAACTTTTATGCCACCTGGGACATCTTTGTGTTCCTACAAGCGAGCATGAAAATCTGATTTGGGAAGCCCACTACAATGGGGTGGAAGGAAATTTTGTCATGGAGAAAACTATGGTCGTTCTTCAGAAACATTTTTATTGGCCAAAACTTCGATAGGACGTCAGAAAATATATCAAATCTTACACTGCTTGTGCCATTGCCAATCCAACCATCAAGAAGCAAGGATTATACACCCCTCTTCCTATTCCTGAGAAGCCTTGGGAATCCATGTCAATGGATTACATGTCTGGCTTGTCATCCACTAAGAAAAGAAACGACTGTGTATTTGTGGCTGTTGATCGGTTTTTGAATATGGTCATCCTCACATCCTGCAAGAAGAATATCACAGTAGAAGATACTTCCAAGATCTCCTTCGAACGAGTGTGGGTCCACTTTGGGATACCACAGACCATCATCTCCGACCAGGACAATAGTGTTAGAAAAATAGGACTGCGGAGCAATAAAATAAAACAAATGTGGAAACAAAACAAAGAAGATACAAAATACAAGAGAGACACAGATTTACGTGGTTCACCCAGTGTGGGCTACGTCCACCAGAGAAATTTCCAGGTCCTTTCTTTATTATTATCCAGCAAAATGAAGGGATACAACCTACA